>JAMYXO010007968.1:0-11432 GCA_033310375.1 Conus canariensis
AGCGTTGCCCGGTTTTTGATTAGTGTAACCTGTGATTTTTGATGATTTAAAATTTGGGGCTTTTTGGGGATGGAATTTTTGGAGTGCTCAAAAGTAACAGAGGACAAGTTTTTAGGGGGAAGGGGGATTTTTTATGGAAAAAGGTGTGGCTAAAACGCCGTCGGTGGAAGTTGTTGTTTTTTTAACCTTTTTTAAAACTTGGGCGGGGGGGTGGCCCCCCGATCGGCGGTACAAAAAACTTCGTCCACGTTTTTAAGTTTGTGGGGGTTTCCCAAATAGAGAGCTTTGTGCGCGGGCGTGTTGTGTGTTGTGTGGTGGTGTGGGTGTGTGTGTGGTGTGTGTTTTTTGTGCGCGCTCGCGCGTATGTAGGTTGGGGTTTAGTTCCTGAGTTGGGTTTAATTTTCCTCAGGGTTAGGTAGAAAGTTTAGGTAGGTAGGAGGGGGGGAAAAATAGGAAACGTATTCTTTCTTTCCCATTTTCACTTTTTGAAGGATGGAATGGAAGCGGGGGGGGGGGGTTTTTTCTTTCCCCGTTTGTTCCCTTTTGTTATTTGGTTTTACACCAGAGAAGGCGGGGAGGATATGGGCTGTTGTTGTGTTGTCAAGTCTTGAGTTTTTTGGGGGGAAAATTTTGTGGGTTTGTTGCCACAAAAAACTAGCCTTTGGTCGGGGGTTTGTCAGCTCTCCCGGAGGGATACATGTTTGGGAAAAATCTTTGGTTTTGTGGGGGATAGAGTTCGCTTGATTCCCCCCCAGGGCGGAATTTTTTTGGGGGAAATTTAAATTGGGGCCCTGGTGTTCGTCGGGGAGGGTTTTTCCCTTTTAGGTGCGGCGGCGGGCCCCTTTGGTTTTTTTAAAAGATGACTTCGAGTCATAGTTGGGCCCGGTCCTCGGGTTTGGGGTCCCCTTGGCCTGTGCTGAGCGGTTTTTCGTCCTTGTTGCAGCCATGTCACCCTTTTTTGCAAAAAATGGTGTGGTTCGCTTTTGGGCCGGTTGGTGATCTTTTAGGTTCGGGGGTTGTATTTCGTCGTGTTTTTGGTATTAGGCGGTTTTACGTAGTTTCTCATTTGGGATTAGTTTTTAGGTTTTCGTTGCGTTTTACGGGTTTTGTCTGGTAATGTCGTCTTGGTTCCGTGATTGAAATTTGTCGCCGGTTTGATTTTTTACCTTTTTCCTGTATATTTTTGTAAAATGTTTAAAAGTGGTTCCGGTTCGATTGGGGTTTAGGACAGTTTCGCTGGGCCCAAATGGGGGTTAAAATAATGGGTTGAGGGCAGTGATTAAAAATTTTTTGGGGGTTTTTTTTGGTAAAGTCAGTGGGTTTAATAAAGGGAGTACGGGGTTTTTCTTTGGGGGTTTAGGTCAAAATTATCAGGTGCAATTTCTGCGTGAATCTAGAGGGGTTTTTATGATTGTGCTAAAACTCAGTTTAAATGTAAGTTCGTTGAAAAAATTAACCCCCTTTTGGAAATTAAAACCCCCCCCCGCATTGGAAACGGTTAACGTTTTAGGGGGGGGTTAAAAAGGAATTTGTGGTGTGGTTTATATGGAGTTCGGGGGGGGGACTATTCAACTTTTTATTGGTTTTGGGCCCCCTTTTTTTCGAGTTAGGGTTCTCGATGCGGGTTCGGGGGGCGGCAGCTGTACGGGGGCGTAGCATTTGGTACGGGGCAGTGAGTCCCTTGGGTTTTGAATTTTTTTTAAGAAAGTTTACAGGCACCCGTGCGGGGGTGAGTATTTGTGACAAAAAGGGTTGGAGAAAGTATTTGGGGTTTGGGGAGGCCCCCTTATGAAATTTTGAAGCAGAGAAAAGGGGAAAAGGGTTTAAAAATTTAAAAGGGGGTAGCTTAGCGTTTTAAGATAAAAACGGGAGTGCAGTTTTAATTTTGTATGAAGTTGGTTGTTTGGGATAAAAAGGTTTAAAACCCCCTGGGTTTTGACAAGAGATACCTGAGAGGAGGGTGGATGGAAATTTTTTGGGGAAAAAATCATTTTGGTTTTTTAAAAATATTTTTAAAATTTCCCCAAAAAGGGTTAATAAGTAAGGATTTTTGGGGGGTGCGGCCCATTCCTTGTTAACATGCTGGAAAATGTAAACCCCCTAAAAATTATAAGTTTTTTTTTTTTTTGTTTTTTTCTTGAGAGTGTGTATTATACTGGTTATTGGTGGAGAATTTCCTTTTGAAATTTGGCCCCCTTTTGTTTTTTAGTAAGTCCCAAGGGGGGCCCCCGGAGCCCTGTTGGTCGTTAGTTTTTTTTTATTTCTCCCAGAATTGGGTGGATTCATAATTTCATATTTAAAAGGGGAGGGGGGCCCCCCAGGGAAATTTTTTTCCCCGTTTAAAAAGGGTTTGGGAGGGGACTGGCTGATAACCCCCAAAAGGGGTGACGGGTTGGGGGGGGTGTTTAAAAAAACAAGGGGCCCCTCTCATGGCCCCCGGGAAGTAGGGAAGGGGATGGAGAAAAAAGTTTTTCCAATTTCCTGGGGCCCTTTATGACTGGGTGTAAACTTACGTAGTGGCCCCCCATTTGTGTCACAGGTATCCCGTTCCGTCCTGAGGCGGGGGGCCCCAAAACCCCCGCAGGCTTCCCCCGGCCGGCGTTTAGGGGCGCTTTCCCCGTGTGTTTTTTTTTTCCGGGGGAAGGGACCACCCCGGCCCCTCTGCCTTTGGGGGATCTCCCCCAGCCCCGGTGCCCTTCCCCCGGGTTTTTCCCCCCCCTGGTTTTCCCCGTCCCGTTAGGCGTCCGTGAGAGGGGGGCCGGGCCCCCGGTCTTTTTCACCCCTTTGGGGTCCGACGGGGCCCTTCCCAAGGGGGAAAGGGGGTTACGACCCCCCGGCCCCCTCGAGAGGGCGTCGGTGGGTGCGTTGGGGGGCGTGCCCTGGGGGGGGGGTCAGAGGGGGAAGCCCCGGTCAGGGGGGTGCAGGTTTCGGGGAGGGTGTCGGGCCCGGGGGGAGCCAGGTCAGGCCGGGGTGCCCCAAATCTTCCCGGGGGGGTGTAGCCGTGAGGGGCCCCGAAACGGGGGCTGGAGCTTTGGGGGGGATGGGTTTGCCCCCCTGTTTTTTTATGAAGGGGGTGCGTTAGGGGTAGGGTTGGGGGGGTTTGCTACTGCCCCCCCTTTTTGGACGTAGGGGCCCGGGACAGGGGGGGTATTTCGTTGCCCCCCCCTTTGGGACGCAAAGGGCCAGTTTGGTAAGGGGGGATTAAAAGAGAGGGGAGGGCCCCCCGGGGGAGGTGGGGTGGTAGCATGTTAAAAGATTTTTGCCCCCCTTTGGGGGAAACCCTTTTCCCCAGTGTTTCACCCCGGGGCGGGCTATCGCTGTGTCCCCCGGGCAAGTGATATACCCCAAAAAATTTTTGTTTTTTGGTTAGGTTTTTTGGGTTTTCCGGGATTACGTAGGGGGGGGAGGGTTTTTCAGCGGGAAATTTTGGGTACTTGTTGGTTTTGGGTGTGCGGGGGTGGTGGGCCCCTGGAGTGTGTTGAAAAAAAGAAGGTGGTGATTGTAAAAATGTGGGTTTGGTCGTGTTGCTGACCTAGGGGGTGATAGGGTGGGTAAGGGGGGGGGAGGGCCCCCCCCGGGTTAGCGACCCTGACAGTAACCCCGTTGATAAAACCTATATAATCTGGTTGATGATCAACAAAAAGCGGGGTTTTATGGGCCACTATATAGTTGGTTGATGAAGTAGTAATTTGATGTCATTTAAAACTTAATTTCGGCAGCTATGTAAGGGTTCATGATCATGAAAAATTTTTTTGGCTGAAAAAACCCCCGTTTAACGTGGTTGGTGAAACAAATACAATGTGGGGAAATTTTAGTATAGACGTGGTTGGGGATCAATAAAATAGGTTTTGGGGGGATAATAGCTTTAAAGGGTGTGGTATGATCGTCTAACGTGGGTTATCAGTGGGTTGAAGATCATTAGCACTTTGTCAGTTCCCTTTTAAGCATTTTGTCCTTGGCCTATGGGAAAAATGTATTTTGGTTGAAAAAAACATTTCATAATTTGGATGCGGATCAAATGGGTATGTGGATAAAGATCAACTATGCACGAAACTGAATGGTCAACTTTTAACGTGAATGCAATCAACTATAAGAAAAGGGTTTATGGGACTTAAAACATGGTTACAATCCTTTGTTTTAGAGGGGGTTTTTAGGTTCCCCCGATTCCCGGGGGTTTTAGCCGGGGGACTTTCTTTTTTACTTATCTGTTTTAGCCCGTTTGCTTTCAGGGGGGACTGTGGGTGGGGGGGGTGTCCGAATTAAACGTGCCGCCCCATAGTGAAAGTAAGGGGGGCTTGTTTTCTGTGTTGTCGGGCTGTCTTTTCTTTTTTTATTTTCCTTTTTTTTTTTTTTTGGGTTTTTTTTTTTTTTTTTCTTTTTTTTTTTTTCTCTCTTTTTTTTTCCCCTTTTTTTTTCTTTTTTTTTGGGGGGTTTTTTTATTGATCGGTTTTTGAGGGCCCCTTAACCCCTCAAGACTGCCTCAACAACAATTTAAAAAAATAGAGCCTGATTGGGACCAAAGGGGGACAGTAATTGATATTTTAAAATTGAACATTCTAAAAAATATTTGTCTTTAAAAAGCAGCCTTTTTTTTCCAGGAAAATTTTTTTCCCAAAAAAAAATTGTAAAAAGTAGTTTTCTGTGATCTTTTTTTGGGGTTTTTTCTTTTTGGGTAACCCGCAACCCAAAGTTCAATCCATTAAACATTCAAACTTTTGTTTTCCCAAAGCCCCTTTCTTAATTTTCGTTTAGGTTTCGTTCCCCTTTTAACCCCCCCCACCCAACCTACCCCCCCCCCCCGTTTTGTTTTCGTTTCTTCAAAACCCCCCCTTTTCCCCAACCCACCCCCCCACCCCCCCCTTTTTACCCCAAACGCCCTTTTTTTGTTTTTGTCTTTTTTTTTACTATTTTAAAAGTCAATGATAGTACTAATAAAAAAAAAAATTTAATGTCTAAAAATTTTGTGGAAACGCCCCCAATTTAACCCTACTTGAAGGGGAAACTTTGGATGGTTTTTGGGGGCCCAAAACAAAGGGGGGGATTTTTAAAAATGAAACTTTTCCCCAAAATTTCCCGTACAAAAGGGTTTGTGCCGCTAAATTATTTTTCCCAAAAATAAGACTAAAGGAACAAAAAACCCGGGCTTATCAAAGCCCCCAAAAATGTAAAAAATTTAAAAACAGATTAATTCACCTTTCACCTTTTGCGGAATGACCCCTTTCCTATCCACCCCGGGGCTTGGGTTCCCAAAACACAAGATGAAAAGGTTAATTGCCCCTTTTGGGATTTGGGCGGGTTTTGAATCAAACCCAAAGGGTGAAACCCTTTCCGCAGTGATGGTGCCATCTTTTCGCCTGATTTATCACACTCAGGGGCCCCAAAAAACACCAAAAATTTATTTATAAGTCAGTGTACCAAAAAAAATGGAAAAATCATAAAGGCAAACAACCGTCAGGGGCGGACACCTACGCCCCTCTGGACTGAATCCTATCAGTATTTGGGGGTCAGCTTACAAAAAAACATTTTTGGGGGGTTATATACATTGTAACAATAAAAAAAATTTCAAACAATTTTTAAAGTAGGGGAAAAACATCTCATGGCAGTAAAAAAGAAAGTTAAATAAAAAGTAAAATTTTAGGAGTAGGGGACTCTCTTTTCCTTTCGTTTTCCTTGCTTTATTGTTTTTTTTTTTCCCCGAAAAAAAATCAAAAAGGGCCCAAAAAAGTGGTTTTGCTTTTGAATTTACTTTTTTTTTTTGTTTGGCGGACAGTTTTCCCTTTTTTGGGCTTTCTTTCCCTTTTTTTTATTTTTTTTCCCCGTTTTTTTTTTTTCTTTTTTTTTTTTTTTAGTTTGGCGTGACTTTGACCAGAAAAAAAAAAACTTTGAAGCAGGACTTTTCCCAGATGGGAAATTAAGATGCCCAATGAGCGGAAAAAAATGGGGCTTTCTTCATACTGCCGAACAAATCAAAAGGTTTTTCGTTTCAATGGGGGGGTCTTTTTAAAAATTTTGAATTTTTAAACACTAAAAAACGCTCTCGGGGGGGGGCCCCAGTGAAAAACCCCCAAAGGAAATTAAAAGGGAAAAAGAGGAAAAAGAAGGGGGAGTTTTTGGTTTTTCCCCTTTTTCTGTAAAAAAAAAAAAGTATTTTTGTTTTTTAAGGGGCAATCACTAAAAAGTTCATTTTTTCAAAATTTTTTTAAAAGGGGCGCTAAAAAAAAACCCCCCAAGCAAAAAACCTTGGAGAAAAGGGGTTTTTGTAAAAAGTTTTTTAGGGAAATTGGTTAAAAAGGGGTTTAGATTTTCATACTTTAAAAAACCCCGGGGTTTTTAAAAAAAAAAACTTTTTTAAAAATTTCCCCTTTTTTTGGGAAACTTTAAAAAAATTTTTAAAATTTTTTAAACCTTTTTTTAAACCAAAAAAAACCCTTTTAAATTTTTTATGGGGTTTAGGGGATTTTTTAAAAAAAAAAAAAAAACAGGGGTAAAGATAGATTACTGATAAAAACCAAAATGACGGGGTGTAAAAAAAAAAAAAAAAATATGGATGTTTTTTTTCCCAGGGGACATAATTGAATACTTTTTTAAAAAAAATTTTTGTGATGGAAAAAAAATGGGGTGTTTGAGTGTTTTTTCAAGTAGGGGGCATGTTGTAAAAAATTTTTTTATTTGTTGGGTTTTTCCCCCTCTGGGGGAAAGGGAAGCAGCCCCGAAGCCTTTTAAAAGGGAAACAGGAAAAAAATGGAAGAGGTTTTCTGTTAGGGTCCCGGGGAAAGGGGGAAAGGGGGAGCCCCCCCCCTTTTCCCCCCCCTTTATCCTTTTTTGGGAATGAACATTCCTATTGACAGAGGGGAAAAGGGCTAAAGGGGGTGCGAACAAAACCGCCCCCATGTTTTGGTTTTTTTCCCCCAAAACCCTCAATTGAAAAGCGAAACAAAAACCCACTGAAAAAGGGGCCCCCCCCGGGAAACCCCCGCAAAACTTTAAAAAAAAAAGGCCCCTTTGGGGGAATGACGACTAAAACCGGGTTTTAAAATTTTTGGAAAAAAAGATTTAAAAATAGGGGGTGAAAAAAAAAATTCCCCTAAACCCTCGTAAAAAAAAAACCCCGGGTAGCATAGTTTTTTCAGGGGGTTTTTTTTAAAACCCCCCGTTCAGACCCCAAACCCCAAAAAAAAGGAGTTTCCCTTTTTTAAGGGGAAGAAAAAAGGGTGAAAAAGGGTATGAAAAAAAAACCCCCTTTTCTTTTCTGTTTTTTTTCGCGGGGGGGGGTAAAAAAATTCTCGGGTTTTTTCCTTTTTTTTCCTGTCATTTGGGGTGAAGATTTTCCAGAACACCCCCCCCGCAGAATTTTTCCCCCGGTTTTTTTTCCAGGTCTTCGAGTGGTCCCAGGGCCCCCGGGGGTCTCCGCAAATTTTTTCTCTGTCAATTTTGAAACCCCTTTTTCCCCGTCCCCCCCTTTTTTTTTGTGTTGTTTCTTTTTTTTTTTCGTTCTCTCACCGCCCCTTGTCTCCCCCCTTTTCACAGTTCCATGAAGCATTTTTTTTCAACAAGGTTTTTTGGGCCCTTTTTCACGGCCAAAAATAAACCCCCGAAAGTTTGGAGTTTTTCCTCTTTTTTTTTGCCCCCCAAAAGGATAGGACCCCCCTTAAAGAAATCTCCCGAAGTTGAAAATAAAAACAATTTCAGTGGGGGCCCTTCCAGGGAAAACAGTTAGTGGGGAACCCCCCCTGAGGGTTTCCCCCCTCGTTTTTTGGGCAATAAGGGGGATACAGTTGGTGGGGAACCAACATGAGGGGTAAACCTCGTATTTGCACATGACGGGCTTTACAGTTGGTGGCGAACCAACATGATGGTTCCCCTCGTTTCTGCAATGACAGGGCATACAGATGGTGGCGAGCCAACATGGTTTGGTTTTACCCCGTATTTGCGCATGACAGGGAGCCAGCGGAGCGAGCACAGGACTGGGGTAAAAGATTTGGTTCCAGACCTCTGGCCATCTAGCACCAGCGTGAGCTGCACTGAATCTTCTAGGCTGTCCAGTGAGAAACCCTGAGGGCCCGGGATCCCGAGCAGGGGGGTCAGGAAAGGAGGAGGGAGAGGCGGTGGGGGGGAGAAGATGAGTGAGGTGGGGGGGGGGGGCGGGAGGTGGGGAATGTTTAGAGTGAGGAGAGGGAGAATGGGGAGGGGTGGGGGGGGGAGGGGGAGGTAAGGATGGTTATTTTCCAATCGGCAGCGTTCCAGCGGCAGCGCAGAGATACCGGGTGAGTTCCACCCCCAGTTTTTTTTCACCCCCATGATGCTGAGCAAGGGGGCAAGCCCATCCCAACCTAGCGTGCCGCCCACGTCGGATATGCGGACCCTCTGAAAAGGGGAGGGCAAATACCAAGGGGGGGGTGTGTTTATATTCCCTTTTTTCCGAAATCCTGATAATTTTACCCAAAACCCCGCGAAACCCCGCAAATCATTAAAAAACGCTGTAAGTTTGTTTTTAGTGCAGGGGACGAAAAGACCTCGACAAGGAAAGAGACCATCTAAATGAGCGGGATGTTGTCCACATGAACCTTTTTTGTGTCAATGAAGCGGTCCCGGTTAGAATCACCTTTGTAATAATGCTGTCTTCAGGCCCCTTTACCCCTTGGAGCACGCACGTGCGGGGGTGGACTGTGGGGTGTGTTTGTGTTGTGTGTGGTGTGTGTGTGTGTGGTGGTTGTGTGTGCGTTTCGCGTGCAAAGGGGTTTCGGGCGTGCGTGGGTGTGTGTGTGTGCGCACGCATGCGTTTGGTGTAAAAGAAAACTTTGTTTCCCAAAGGTTGCCCCGGTTTGAGGACTGGATTTAAGTCCGTAAATTGCTTGCTTTATTTCATTCATTTTAGTTCGAACATATTACCTCATTGTTCAGGGATGATGATTATAGTATTACCTCATAATCTGCTTCCCAGGATGTTTTCGTAGTTTAGATTTGTAAAAAAATGTTGACTTTTCAAACCACGCCCGAAAAATTAATTACAAATGATGTAATAATGACAACAACAACAACAACAACAACAACAAAACAACAACAACCCCAACGTTGAGATGGTGAAATGATGATGTGTGATGATGATGATATGAAAAGGGGAGATGGATTGATGATGATGATGATGAGATGATGATGTGAAAATGATGATGTAGCAATTAAAAAATATCGAAGGTATCGAACAGAAAACACACACCACACACCACCGCACGCACGCATACACGCACACACGCAGCATACACACAACACACACACGCGCACCACGCACGCACGCAGCCGCACGCACGCAGCACCCGCACCACTCCCCTTTTTGTCTCTCTCTGTCTCTCCTTCTCTCTCTCTCTTTTGAAAAAAAAAATATAAAAAGAAAAAAAAAAAAAAATGGAAGCAATATCCCTGCTATCCATCCCTTTTCTGATCCATTTCAGAAAGAAGAAAACAAGAAGCTGAAGGGAAAAGGGTCTGCCTTTTCCCCAAAATTTCCTTTCAGCAAGTAAAAGGACAGGACATAATAAAAAAAAAAAAATGACAAAAAAACTGCCCCCCCCTCCTATTCTTTCTCCCCCATTAAAAAAAAAAAAAAAAAAAAAAGAGAGGGAGAGAAGAGAAGAGGGAGAAAAAGAGAGAGAGGAGAGAGAGAGGGGAGGAAAAGCGAAGTAACAAAAGGCAGCCCAATTTGTGTCCCCCCTCTCCGTCCCCTTTCCCTTTTTAAAGAAAGAAAAGAAAAAAGTGAGGAAACAATGTCCACCTTATCCTCCTCTGTTCCCTCCATTAAAGAGAAGACATTTTAAAAGAAAGAGAGCGTTTGGAAACAATGACCTTCCCATCCCTTCCCCTCCCACGTCCCTACTCCTTTTTCCCCCCCCCCCCCCCCCACACACACACACACACAATCTGACAAAACAAAGCTGCCCTTTCTCCCTATTTTCCCTCCTCCATTATATAAAAATTGAAAAAAAAAAAGAAAAATAAAGCTGGAGACAGAATGCTTCGTCAGAACTTCCCCTTTTCTCCTCCATTAAGAAAAAAGAAAAGAAAGAAAGAAAAGAAAAGAAGGAGACACAGAAAGCTGAGGAAAGAATGCCCTACAGATCTTCCCTTTCCCCCCTCAATTACACAATTGCCAGTGAAGAGTTTTTGTATTGATAATGTATTTTCCTATCTTTATGTTCTCATTTTCTTCTCTCCACCCCCACCCCCTTTTCAAATCTTCGCCAAGTCGTTTATATAATGACAGAAGAATTGTTAGCCTGCATTTGTTTTCCCCCCACTACTAATTTGTTCAGCATTACACAAGAAAGTCGAGGAAAGAATGCCCGACAGATCCTCCTTTTTACCCTTCATTACACAAGAAAGTCGAGGAAAGAATGCCCGACAGATCCTCCTTTTTACCCCTCAATTTCACAAGAAAGTCGAGGAAAGAATGCCCGACAGATCCTCCTTTTTACCCTTCAATTACACAAGAAAGTCGAGGAAAGAATGCCCGACGATCCTCCTTTTTTACCCTTCAGTTACACAAGAAAGCGAGGAAAGAATGCCCGACAGATCCTCCTTTTTACCCCTCAGTTACACAAGAAAGTCGAGGAAAGAATGCCCGACAGATCCTCCTTTTTACCTTCAGGTACACAGAAAATCGAGGAAAGAATGCCCCACAGATCCCCCCTTTTTACCCCTTTAGTTACACAAAAAGTCGAGGAAAGAATGCCCGACAGATCCTCCTTTTTACCCCCCATTACACAAGAAAATCGAGGGAAAAAATGCCCCAAGATCCTCCCTTTTTACCCCTTCAGTTCACAAGAAAGTCGAGGGAAAGAATGCCCCACAGATCCTCCTTTTTTACCCCTCAGTTACAAAGAAAATGAGAAAAAGGGTGCCTGATAAATCCTCTTTTTCCCATGATTCAAAGAAAGCTGAGAAAAGAATGCCCGACAGATCCTCCTTTTTTCCCCCAAAAATTTCACAAGAAAACGAGGAAAAATGCCCGACAGATCCCCCTTTTTCCCCAATTAACAAGAAAGGAGAAAAAAATGCCCGAAAATCCTCTTTTTTCCCCCTGTTACACAAGAAAACTGAAAAAGAATTTCCCCACAGATCCTCCTTTTTTTTCCCAAAAATTTCCAAGAAAGTGAGAAAAAAAGCCCGAAGATCCCCCTTTTTTTCCCACAATTACCAGAAAGCTGAGAAAAGATGCCCGACAGATCCCCTTTCCCCCCTCAATTACCAGGAAAGCAGAAAAAATGCCCGACAGATCCTCCTTTTTCTCTCCTCAATTACACAGGAAAGCTGAGAAAAGAATCCCGACAGATCCCCCTTTTTCCTAAAAATTAACAGGAAAAATGAGAAAAAAGCCCCACAAATCCTTTTTTCTTCCCAATACACAGAAAGTGAGAAAAGAAGCCCGCAGATCCCCCTTT
>JAMYXO010007969.1:0-11432 GCA_033310375.1 Conus canariensis
GAGGGAAAAGCCCGTGTTTTAAGTCCCTGTTAAGTGTTTTTTTTTAATTTTATCTATTGGACCTTGTGGATTTTAAGCGCTTGATTTGATTACTATTTTTTGGGAAATTGGTGGATCTTAAGCGGCCTAATTTTTTTTTTTTCCCCTGTTTATTGAAATTGAGGGATGATCAAGGCACTTCTGAATTTCCGTCTGTCACTGAAACGTATAGTTTGTCGAGCATTTTTTTTTAACGTATTTTGGGTTGACGTGTGCTGTTAGGATATAGAAAGAAGAGGTTTGCTCTAAATCCCGGGACTTTGAATTATTCAAAAAAAGATATGCTGAGAGCCAAAGGGGGAAAAAATCATAAAGACAACTTAGGAAAAACATATTGAAGGTAAGGGGCTGTGGTAATTGGGGAAAATACTGGAGCAGGAACATGTTGACACAAAGCAAAAAGAAGTGGGCACATTCTTTTGAAAAGATGTGCAATAACAAGGTTTCACATTGGGTTTTTTTCGAAATTTTTTTTTCAAAGAGAAAGAGTCTTCACACAAGATAAAACATGACCTCAAAAAAATGTTCTTTCTGCCATGACAAAAAAAACCCCACCCAAATCCCATAGTTTTCGAACTTGTCAACTGAAAAAACTTTTTGGGGTTTTTTTTTGATTTCGGTAAACAAAAGGTGCCAACGAAACTTATCTTTCCCAACAGAAAAATTATCGATGGGATGCAGTGACTATTACAGAGTAGACATACTTTGAAAACTTCATTTTCAGAAAAGATGAATTTATATGTATATATGCTAATTTTATGTCCGCAAATGGGGGCGCGAAGAAAAACAACCTTTTTTCATTCGTATAGTTGGTCTGAAAAATTTCTGTAGCATTCATGTGCCGGGGAAAAAAACACTTGGCACGAATAATTTTGATTTTTTTTTACACAGACACGTACACATTTACATTAACCAGACACCCACAGCGTAATCATAAACAAGAGCAAATAATAAGATCCTTTACTTCTACAGCACGGGTTTCTCTGTATCTTTGAAAAAAGGTACAAAATTTTTCCCGCCCCAATAGTTTTTCCCCCAACACACATACACAGACAAATTTTTCACTGTCATATCATCTTTCAGAGGCAGTGACTAATGAAATTGTGTTTCTTTCTCTTTGCGTTCCCCCTTTGGAAAATGCACTTTAGCACATGTACATACTAAGTAGTGTATTTCATTTTTACGTCTTTTCAAAAAATTGGGTGCGATATTAACGAGAGAGAGAGAGAGAGGGGAAAAAAGAAAAGGGGAGAGAGAGAAGAGAGGAAAGGGGAGAGAAAATGTTGTGTGAAGCATAGGTATGGGGAAGTGCACGAAAAATATGGAATTTACACTTATAACATTAAAAATCAACGGCTACATACAAACAAAAGGTAACTTTAAAACAAAATCAATATCAAAAAAAAACATCATGACTTCATGCCTAATAACATGGTAAGTATGC
Organism: Conus canariensis; assembly: GCA_033310375.1. NCBI lineage: Eukaryota > Metazoa > Mollusca > Gastropoda > Neogastropoda > Conidae > Conus > Conus canariensis. The sequence continues at coordinate 1,484 of JAMYXO010007969.1, forward strand.
CTCAAGTCACACAATCAAATAAAACTGGGGTCCGACACGTTTTCCTTAAACCCCAAATCATTTTGTTCCTGCACAATTTCGGTCTGAATGCGTCGAGTTTCATCTATAAAAAAATGAAACAAAGTTTTTTGTACTGATACATATCACGAACCTGCAGGTGTTCAACCTATCAAACGAAACATGATTCCGGGGAGGTGTGACAAAAGGGGGAGCCCATCCCTCACCTTTCCGCTGCTCTTAAAACCCTTTTCCCGACTGCATCACGTGCCTTTTTACTGCTGGGGGTGGGGGGGGGGGGGGGGGGGGGGGGCAAGAGGGTTTTTAAGCTGAAAAAAAAATGTGGTTCAAACCCGACTGTCATTTCGCTGACAAAAAACTGTAATCACGTGACCAGGGCCCCCCTGAAAAATTTTGAGAGAGAAGAGAGAGAGAGAAGGGAGGGAAAAGAGAGAGAGAGAGAGAGAGAGAGAGAGAGAGGGGGAGAGAGAGAGAGGAGAGAGAACCGGAACTCGGAAAAATTTTTAATTGCAAAGGCCAACCGACCTACTCAATGAGGGCAAGAAACAAAAAAGAAATCACACACCTGACGCTGAAAAATTTTTTACCCTCACGATCATTTTACAAAAATTCTCACACCAAATGTATAATCGTAAATTGAGAATACCGAAAGATACATACAAAATCACACCCGTATTTAGCCTCCCCAAATCGCACAGCCACACATACAATTTTGCTCCACTTACAATTGCGCGCGCCAAAACCACACACCACACAACACAAAAACCCACCACACACACACACCACACACACAACAACACACACACCAAACACAACCCCCACCACAAAAACCCAACAACAACACACGAAAACATACCCCCCCACCAACACAAAACACCCCAAAACACACACACACACACACACACACCACACACCCCCAAACACCACACACACACACTTTTTTTTCATCATGATCCCAAGTAACAAAAGACTATCACCACAAAACGGGGTAAAACAGATAAATTATAAAAAACATAGGGGTACTCCAAATGTTCTCTCCCCAGTAACAATTTTTCTCTTTCTTAAAGGCATAGAAATAACACGCAACAGACAAATTACGTCCCCTTTTCTCGTTTTTGCAGCAAAAACTTCAACATTTGGTCCGTGTAAATTTTGTTACATATTTCAGATATCTTATTTCTTAAATCTTGATATATGGACTTCAGAAAAAAGTGTATTTCATCTTCATTTTGTCAAAAAAAAGGCAGCTTTTTGAGTATTTTCGTATCTTCGGGGACTTTTATATCACTGTTTTCCTAGTCGAAACCACAAGAAATTTTTCGAAACTTTGGGATTGTGAATCTCAAAACTTTTTTAGGGTGTATTTAAAGATTTAAAAAAAAGATTTGAAAAAAACCTGTCACATTTGCAGTTTGGTGTTCCACCTTCAGATACAATCAATCATTCGTTTTTTAGTTCCTGTAGAAAAAACTTTTTGTGACCAACTCCACCCTTTCCAACAAAAAAAAACCTGTGAACAAACAATGTTTTAAGATTTGCCCCGTTTTTTAATGTATATTTTAAAAGTCTTGTGGATTGCAACATTTTTTGATTTTTTCCCTTTTTATAGGCTTGTTTTTTGGATTCTTTCAATGGTAACTTTTTCAGTTTAACCAATAACGCATTTCTTTCATGGCATATCAATATGTAAAGGGGCCTGCTTAATTTACCGTACACCATAATGTTCGGGTTTTAGGACTTACGTTTAAAAAGCGCTTGCATGCAAAAAAATGTGGTAACTCTACGTATAAAAACGGAAAAGGCCCCAGATTTCACAGCAACAAAACATTGGTTTTTTTAACTTGTGCACAAATAATCCGAAAAGACTTGTCACCATACTTCCCAGGTTCCACATTTCTTCAAAATCTCAACAATCTTGTTTTTTGCCTACCAAAAAATTCCCAAGTGCAACACAAACGACAGTTTTTAGTGGTCAGGTGAACCTAGATATTTACAACATTTACATGTCAATATCTTTTCCGATAAAACCATTTTCCGGGTTTCGTAAAAAATGTCCCCCTTTTCCCCCTAAAATCAAACTTAATTTTTACTTAAGTTTCACTTTTAGCCCTAGAGAGTTAAAGCTTTTTCTAAATGATTTACGGTTTTGAAGTCCACGGAGTTGACGAGATCAAGCAAATGTCTCAGCAAACATCAACAAAAATTTTTTCTGGAAAACCCCGGCAAAAACTAAAACCCATGTTTCCCAGTTGTGTAACTTTTTTTCAGCAATTTCAGTGACGCGGGGAAAAAAATCGGGGAAAAACATACACCCTTTTCACCCCGCGGGGCATTCAAAAAAATAGATGTTTCGTTTCCCCAACGCACGCACGTTTTACTGATTTATAATGCCTTGGAGCATGCGAACATTTAGTTGATTCTTTTTCTTTTAAGAACAAACCCAAAACGATCTCTATCCACTAGTCGAAAACTTTTGGGGCTAAATGTTTGATGGAAGGGCAAGTTCCCATATGCCCTCATATGCTAGGCAAATCTTGGTATGGGGAAACTTTTGTGTTTTTTAGAAATTCTACAATTCCGCTAGTTCGGAGGAATACGAGGGGGGGGGGGGGGGGGGGGGGGGGGGGGGGGGGGTGCTAATTTAGATAATTTTTTTTCTTTTTTAAAAAATAATCCTTTATTCATACAAAAACCCGTCTCTTAATGGGAAAACTCCCAGCTTTAATTAGCCCGTTTTTGTGAGGGTCGAGATTTCCGAACTGCTTTAAGGGGCCCCGTTTGTGGGTGCTGATTAAAGGTTTCATTGAATTAGCGCTATGTCTTTGAAGCATAACTTTAGTCCGCGGGTTTAGTGACATATTCCACGGAACATTTTCAAAGAGAAAAAAGAGAAGAAGAGAGAGAGAAGAGAGAAAAAAAGGGGGTGTGTGTATTTGTGTGTGTGTGTGTGTGTGTGTGTGGTTGTGGGTGTGTAGAGAGAGAACTCGAACTCGAACCGAACTTTAATGATTTATGGCACGATGGCCTCTGTCAAGGGTGATGACGTTACAAATCTTTCAAGAGAGAAGAAATCATACAAAAGAAAACCGACAAAACTCTTTACAGGCATAAGGGGGGACTAAAAAAACTTATTTGTTTTTCATTCCTGCTATACATTCACTGATAACTCAGATTTACTTTTAACACATCACTATGAAACCTTTAGAAATTGGCTCTTTTTTCTTATTTCAAAACATTTGACAAAAACCAAGCAACCGATGAGAAAATATTACATTTTCACATTTTAAAATTTTTCTATCAGAACTTTTTTTCGAAAGAGGGGGAATAGTTTTTTAAATATTGGGCGAATTTGTTGTAAAGAAACTCAAACAAAACATTTTTTTCATCCTCTAGTTTAAACTCACAAAAAGGGGGCAGTCAATCATACCCGCAGAAATATCCCCCATGAAACGATTTCTGGAAGTTTTGTCCTCCCCCAATCTGAAACCCGCAAGGGTTCTCTAACCTTTTTCTTTACTTAAAAAAAAATTTTTTTTGGACATAGCATTGTTTTTTTAAAGTGTATACAAGGTGAAACGTCCACTGTCGCTTATTCGCAAACCAAATCTTGTTTTGCACGCTGTAATTCTTTTGTTTAAAAACAACAGAAACATTAAATCATTTTCCCCCACTTTGGAAAACCAAACGAAATTGAAACCCAATGTCTGTAAAAAATTTTTAGTTTTGGACCCAGTTAATTTTTCCCCCTTGGGTTTTCTACCTATTTAAAGGTCTAACTTGCTTTGGTAGGGGATCTGGTCCACTTTTTGATATACCATATTTCACAGCTCTGATACAACATTTTACTTTAAGGGGGACCGTCCTAGTTTACCTAGACCATGATGATGGTGTGCGCACAGGCACATTCAGAACTTTTTTGCAACATACAAATGGGCCTTTTCTACTGGTTTCTGTCTTGCAACGGTCCCCAGATTTCCGAACGTATAAAAAAAAGTGGGTTAAACCCACTGTGCAAACATTTTGAAAAAGTTCTCTCGTCATGCTATCGATCCGTCTCAGAGATGGGATGATGTGGGGTAGTTACTCGTTTGCCTTTGCGCTTAGCTTTTTCCCCCTGCTTGATAACGCTCATAGTAGTTGTGAAAGTAAACCCAAAGATATACATACTTTAACGACTTCGAGTTTTTCTTTTCCCCAACATACCTTTTTCTGTCCCCAAGGAACCCACCCTTCCAAAAACCCATTTTGGGTTTTTGTCACAATTTTTTTTCAATTTGGATCAAACAGGCCTTTAAACAAACAATTGTCGGGTTTTAACCAAGGGGCGAACTTAAAGTATGCAATATCACGCAAACACAAATAAAAGTTCAACAAGACCGGGAAAATTTGTACACCATGTTTTCCTTCTACCGACAATTGTTCTGATAACTGATTGATGATTACGGAAAAAATTTTGTACTTGCAACGCATCCCGTCTCAAACCTTGGGGCAATCAAAACAGCCGTAAAGTCGTTCTGCAACGCGCGGCTTTTAAAGACTCGTACATCGCCATGACTGTTTTGGTAAATGAAACAAATGTGCCGCTTTGACCAGGGCTCCAAAAAGGTTCATGTTGAACCGATCGTACGCCCTCTTTAGATCGACGAAACATACATATATTTTTCCCGGTTTTTGCTCAAATACTTATAATCAGGGTATAGGGTAAAAATATGTTTCCGGGGTAGAGTACCCTTTTTCTGAATCCCCCTGTTTTTTCTGACAATTTGTTTTTACTTCCAACCAGAAATATAAACGTTTGTTCAAAATAGATTGTAACATTTTCCGATCAAGCTCAGGAGTGATATCCCATATTGGAGGGATTTTCAGGGTTCCCTTTTCAAAAAAATGGGTAAAATGGGCCCACGCCACATGTCTGGAAAAGCCCCGACAAAAAAACTGAATTGAAATCTTGTTAAAACTCACATACTACCTCTTCTGCTGACTTCAGCTTTTTCCGCCAGTTTTTTATCTGAGCCAAAGCTTTGCCAGTTTTTAATGTCGTAAGGGGCGAGAGAGAGAAAAGGGAAAAAGAGAGAGAGAGAGAGAGAGAAAGGAGAGAGAGAGAGAGAGCATATAAACTGTCCTCAAAAGAAGTATTTGGGCTTCATTTTTTTCTGCTTTGTGCACAAGATACATATTCGTGGATAGTACAACCCAAACACTATCTTTGGGTCACCAGCCGCCTTCAAGCACGGGCTGAACTGAAACTGAAGAATGTGCACACATTTTGCTTTCGCAACTAATCTTCTAAAACGGAAACTGAAGAATGTGCACACATCTTGCTTTCTCAACAAATCTTGCTGAACGAAGACTAAGAATTCACCCCCAAATTTGCTTTCCCTGCAAAAAATTTTGCAACTAAGACTAAAAGGGGCACACACTTGCTCTCTTCCCTCACAACCTTTTTCACGTGCAAGGCCAGCCACCGACATTACAAATTGAACGTAATGCTTCTGCAATGTTTGCAACAAAGTATTTGCTTCCCCCCCAACCCCCACTCCACCCCCCCCTTTCCCCCTTTTTCACATGACTTACAAATCCTTTGTTACATTTTTAAATTTTCCCAAATATATCATAAGCGTTTTTTTTTTTAAATTTTTTTTTTTGTGTTTTTGTTGTTGTTTTGTTGTTTTTTTTTTGTTCTCCCCCTGTCCCTTCATGGCAAGGAAAAATAGCTGCCAAAAAAAGGGCGTTTGTGCGTGCGCGGCAGTGTGTGTGTGTGGGTGTGTGTGGGGTGTGGTGTGTGTGTGTGTGTGGTTGTTTTGTGTGTGTGTGCGCGCGCGCGCCCCTAGGAATGGTTCTTTGGGGTTGATATTCCGAGCTTAGATTTATTGATGCAAAGATATGAATAAATTAACGTAAACTTGCTTTATTCTTTTGTTACTCCTTTTTTTTATTCCCAATCTGGTCCTTCTCTCTTTTTCCTCTCCCCTCTCTCTTTTTTTCTCTCTATTTCTCTCTTTCTCTCTCCTCCCTCTTCACCTCTCCTTTCTATTTCTCCCTCTCTCTCTTTCTCTTTCTGTTTTCTCTGTTTTCCCCTTTCTTTTTCTCTTCTTCTCTGTCCTGTCCCTCTTTTCCGTCTTTTTTCCCTTGCGCCCCACGTCTCTTTTGTGTTGTCTCCCCCTCTCTCAACCCCTCTTTCTTCTCCCCCGCCCCCTGTCTTCTGTTGTCCCTTCTGTCCTTCTTTTTGCCCCTCTGTCTTCTTCTGTCCGTCGGGGTTTTTTTTCCCCCCCCCCCCCCCCCCCTGCGCGCGCGGTGTGTGTTATTGTGTGTGTGTGGTGTGTGGGTGTGTGTTGTTTTAGGTTGGTGTGGGGTGGGGGTGTGTTTGTTGTGTGTGTGTGTGTTTTGTGTGTGCGCGGGGCCGCGCGCGCGGCGCGGCGTATGTGTGTTGTGGGGGGGCGGGGGGGGGGGGGGGGGGTGGGTGGGTGTGTGACCAATGTTACAAGGCGGCTCCTGAATGCTAAAAATCGCGACGATGACTTGATTAACGGGGGGGAAAAATCTGGGCAAAGCGGAACAAAACAAACAAACAAACAAAAAAAATCAGAAAATCAATGAAAGACAGGTGTCCGCCGCCGATAAAAGCCCCCCCGACGGACCCCGCCCACAATGTTGGGCTGGGCGATTCGGCATGGGAACAAGCCTTTTCCCCCGTTTTTTTTTCCTTGGGTTTTTCGGTTCGATTCCCACCTTTTTCACTGCGCCCCAGGTGGAGGGACGATGTAATGTTCCTGTGGTTGCTCGGCTCGCAGCGGGAATATTTTTTCGTCAGGTATGTGTCTGAAGCTACACGCGGGAGAGAGAAAAGAGAGAGGGAGAGAGAGAAGAGAGAAGGAAAGAAACACACACACAACACACACAAACACACACCACACAAACAACAGACGGACGGGCAGACAGACAGAACAAAACCAAACAAAAGTTTCTGGGGCAAGGACCGACAGTTAAGCCTATTTTTCCCCCTGAGTCCAAATTGGTTACTATTGCTACCTAAGAGATCTGGGGCATGAAATAAACATTCTTTTTAAAATTTCTATTACTGTACAAGAGGGGAGTGGTCCTTTTTGGGTTTTTTAGTGATGAATGTAAAGGGTGACGTGTTTGCTAAAAAGCAGCGGGGCCTTTGGTTTTGTTATGTAAAGTAAGTGGGGAAGTGTGCGTTAAAAAAACAGTGAAATTGGTTTTGTTAGTGATTAAGTACATGAAAAAGGTTTTTGTTAAAAAGCAGGTCCTTTTGGTTCGTTTTGATGAATGAAAAGTGGGTGAAGTGTGGGGTTAAAAAAAACGTGGTCCTTTTGGGTTTTGTTGTGATGAATGTAAAATTGGTGAATGTGTGTAAAAAGCAGTGGTCCTTTGGGTTCTTTTAGTGATGAATAAAGCGGGGGAAGTGTGGTTAAAAAGCAGTGGTCCTTTGGTTTTGGGTTAGTGATGAATGTAAAGTGGTGAAGTGCGTGTTAAAAAGCATGGTACTTTGGGTTTTTTTTTAGTGATAATTAAAGTGGGAAGGTTTTGTTAAAAAGCAGTGGCCCTTTGGTTCGTTGTGATGAATTAAAGTGGGAATGTGTGTTTAAAAAAAAGTGTCCTTTGTTTTGTTAGTGATGAATGTAAAGTGGGAAGTGCTGTTAAAAAGCAGTGGGGCCTTTGGTTTTGTTAGTGATGAATGTAAAGTGGGGAAGTGTGTGTTAAAAAGCATGGCCCTTTTTTTTTGTTTGTGAGATGTAAAGTGTGAATGTGTGAAAAAAACAGTGGTCCTTTGGTTCTGTTAGTGATAATGTAAAAAGGGAAGTGTTGTTTAAAAACTGGCCTTTGGTTCTGTTAGTGATGAATTAAATGGGGAAGTGTGTGTTAAAAAAGCATGGTCCCCTTTTGGTTTTGTTTTTGATGAATAAAGTGGGAATGTGTGTTTAAAAAACATGGTCTTTTGGTTCTGTTTGTGATGAATTAAAGTGGTGAAGTGTGTGTTAAAAAAAATGGTCCTTGGTTTCTTTAGTATGAATGTAAATGGTGAAATGTGTGTTAAAAAGCAGTGGTCTTTGGTTTTGTATGTGAATGTAAAGTGGTGAATGTGGTTAAAAAGCAGTGGTCCCCTTGGGTTTTGAAATGATGAATGTAAAAGGGGGTTTAATTTTGTGTTAAAACAGTGGGCCTTTTTTCTGTTAGTGATGAATGTAAATGGGAAATTGTGTTAAAAAGCTGTCCTTTGGTTCTGTTAGTGTGAATGTAAAAGGGGGAAATTTTTTAAAAAGCAGTGGTCCCTTTTGGTTTTGTTATATGAATTAAAGGGGGAAGTGCCGTTTAAAAAGCAGTGGCCTTTGGGTTCTGTGGTGTTTAAAATGTAAAAAGTGTTAAGTGGGGTTGTTAAAAAGCATGGGCTTTTTGGTTCTTTTTATGATAAAGAAAAAAGGGAAAAGTGGTGTTAAAAAGCAGTGGGCCTTTGTTTTTAGGATGAAAAATAAATGTGAAGTTTGTTAAAAAAACAGGGCCTTTGGTTTGTTTGTGAAAATGAATGGTAAAAAAAGGGTAAGTGTGTGTTAAAAAGCAGTGGTCTTTTGGTTCTGTTATTGATGTAAAGTGGTGAAGTGTGTGTTAAAAACATGGCCTTTGGTTTTGTTAGGAGAATTAAAGTGGTGAAGTGGGGGTGGGGGGGTTTTTTTTTTTTTTTAAAAAACATGGTCCTTTGGTTTTGTAGTGTGAAAGAAAGTGGAAGTGGGTTTTTAAAAAACGGTTTTTTTTTGGGGGGGGGGGGGGGGCCTTTGGTTCGTTAGTGAGAATGTAAAGTGGGAAGGCGCGTTAAAAAACATGGTCCTTTTGGTTTTTGTTTTTGATGAATGTAAAGGGGGAAGTGCGGTTAAAAAGCAGTGGTCCTTTTGGGTTCGTTTTGGGATGAAAGTAAAGTGGGAAGTGTTTTAAAAAACACACCACAAAGCAGTGACAACAGAAATACGGGAAACATAATTTTTTTCGTTCGCCTCTCGTCTTATTTTTCTACCTTGTGTCTTTTTCTATCTATCTGGCGGTCTGTCTGTTTGGTTTCTGTCTGTCGTCTGTCTGTCTGCTGTCTCTCTCTCTCTTTTCTCTCTCTCTCCTCTCTCTCTCCTCTCTCTTTCCTTATTATCTTTGTGTAATTCTCTCTCTCTCTCTCTCTCTTCTCTCCTTTCTCTCTCTTTTTTTCTCTCTCCCTTTTTTTCTCTCTCTCTTTCTCTCTCCCTTTTCTCTCTCCTCTCTCCCCTCTCCTTCGATTTTTAAAATATTCGACCATCGAAAGAGGGGAAAAAACTCCTGTTTTTAAGCTGCCGTTTAAATGATTTTATTGCTATCTAAATTGGACCTTGGATTTTTTAAACGGGTTGATTTGATTACTATTTTTTGGAAATTGGGGATCTTAAACGGCCTATCTTTTTTTTTTCCCCGTTTATTGGGAAAAGATGAATCAAGGCACTTTTAAAGTTCCAGTCTTCACTGAAACGAAATTTGTCGAGCAGTTTTTTTTAACGATCTGGGTTTACGTGTGCTGTTAGGGTATTAAAAGAAGGCTTTTCTCTAATATGCCGGCTTTTAAATTTTTCAAAAAAGATTGCTGAGAGCCTAAAGGGGGAAAATCATCATGACAACTTAGTGGAAACATATTTTAAGGTAAGTGCTGTGGTAAGTTGGGGAATGACGGAGCAGAACAGTTACACAAAGCTAAAGAAGTCGGCACATTCTTTTTAAAATGTGCAAAACAATGGTTCTAATTGGGTTTTTTTCGCAATTTTTTTTTTTTAAAGAGCAAGAGTCGTTCTACCAGGAGAAAACAGTGACCTCAAATAAAGTTCTTTCTGCCATGACAAAAAAACCCACCCTAAATGCCATAGTTTTGGACTTGCAGTACTTAAGAAACTTTTGGGGTTTA
>JAMYXO010007970.1:0-11423 GCA_033310375.1 Conus canariensis
TGCTAATTTATAGTGAAGATGAATTGGTCACAATGCCAGGACATTTTCTTTTTGGCCAGTGTAGAAGGTTCTATATCTGGTGCCTGCTAACTAACATTGATAAGCAGATGAAGGAGATGAAAAAGCAGAAGGAATATCTTTTGGTTTCATTGTTGGCTGTTTAGATTTACTCGCAGGTCAGGTCAAAACAGTGCATCAGATTTCTGTGGGTTTAGTCCACCATCATATTGTGTGCAAATCACAGTGTGGCTGACAGTGGTATGAAGTCTGACATCTGAGACATTGGGGACTCCTCAGAGACAGTTTCAAAGGAGAAACCAACAGGAAAAATGCCCACAACAGCTTTGATGATATTCCACACCAGTGTTGTTCTTAGATTTGGAATGTTATACTTAAAATCTGAAAATTTGACAATTTTGTTTCGTATTTGTATTTTGAGGCCTTAGCAGCCCTGGTGTTATAAAAGTAGGAGTGAAGAATTGGTAGTGTGTTGGTGTTGTCTGTTTCTTATGTAATGAGTTCTTATTTCTGAATTGAGAGGATGTTGAAAACTAAAGTTCACAATGTCATAATTATTCAACTGAGATGCACTTACCACATTGACAGCCTTACTTTGATTTGATGTGTTAAATGTGTAACCTACAACAGCATAGTGTTGACAGAATAGTGACAAAGTCGTTTTGTAAATCACATGTTGGTATGAAACAAATGCAGTAACCAGTTGGGAGAGATTCCACAATGGGCTATTCCTGAAATTTGAAAGCAACATTTTCTGACTTGGGAAACTGTTTCTCATCAGACTGGAGGTGTATTTCCTGACGTTTAACAGCAGCTGTGTGCACTGTGGCCATGGGCAAATTTTCAGCCCCACCCCCCACCCCCCACCCCATGTCTGTCTTCTAGGCCGTTGTGTTGGGTGATTGGACAGGTGGATTGGTTTCTTGGTTATTCATATTGATACATCCTGTCCAGTAGTGCAGGAAGACTTGATTGACAATGGATTGCTTAAACCAGTTGTTTGAATGGGTTTTATTGTTCATTTACATCACAGCTAAGTGCAAGACCTGCTGGTGTGTATAACTAAGTGTGTCTTGTCTGTGTTGGTAGGCAGAATGCTGAGATCCGGAAACAAATGATTAGGGTGGCATGTTATGGGGATGTGAAGGGATGGAGAGTTTGGTGGTAATGATGTACAGATGCATACTGGTAGGTCAGTATGATGTTAAACCTGTGTTTTCTGCTTTGTTTGTCCAGACAATGAGGAACCTGAAGAGGCTGTGCCTGGTAAGAATTGTTAAATAGTTGCTTGAGACAATACTTTCATGGGGGTCATTTTACTGAACAGAAATATGAATGAGAAAACTTGTGTTTTGTTTCGATAAATGTCAGTCTTATGTAGCCTCCATTTTCAGCCACCAAATGCCCACCATTTTTGTTTCAGCTGATGCAGAACATTCTAAGTCTGGTGCATGCTAATTTATAGTGAAGATGAATTGGTCACAATGCCAGGACATTTTCTTTTTGGCCAGTGTAGAAGGTTCTGTATCTGGTGCCTGCTAACTAACATTGATAAGCAGATGAAGGAGATGACAAAGCAGAAGGAATATCTTTTGGTTTCATTGTTGGCCATTTAGATTTACTCGCAGTCAGGTCAAAACAGTGCATCAGATTTCTGTGGGTTTAGTCCACCATCATATTGTGTGCAAATCACAGTGTGGCTGACAGTGGTATGAAGTCTGACATCTGAGACATTGGGGACTCCTCAGAGACAGTTTCAAAGGAGAAACCAACGGGAAAAATGCCCACAACAGCTTTGGTGATATTCCACACCAGTGTTGTTCTTAGATTTGGAATGTTATACTTAAAATCTGAAAATTTGACAATTTTGTTTCGTATTTGTATTTTGAGGCCTTAGCAGCCCTGGTGTTATAAAAGGAGGAGTGAAGAATTGGTAGTTTGTTGGTGTTGTCTGTTTCTTATGTAATGAGTTCTTATTTCTGAATTGAGAGGATATTGAAAACTAAAGTTCACAATGTCGTAATTATTCAACTGAGATGCACATTGACAGCCTTACTTTGATTTGATGTGTTAAATGTGTAACCTACAACAGCATAGTGTTGACAGAATAGTGACAAAGCTCGTTTTGTAAATCACATGTTGGTATGAAACAAATGCAGTAACCAGTTGGGAGAGATTCCACTGTGTGCTATTCCTGAAATTTGAAAGCAACATTTTCTGACTTGGGAAACTGTTTCTCATCAGACTGGAGGTGTATTTCCTGATGTTTAACAGCAGCTGTGTGCACTGTGGCCATGGGTAAAATTTCAGCCCCACTCCCCACCCCCCACCCCATGTCTGTCTTCTAGGCCGTTGTGTTGGGTGATTTGATAGGTGGATTGGTTTCTTGGTTATTCATATTGATACATCCTGTCCACTAGGCAGGAAGACTTGATTGACAATGGATTGCTTAAACAAGTTGTTTGAATGGGTTTCATTGTTCATTTACATCACAGCTAAGTGCAAGACCTGTTGGTGTGTATAACTAAGTGTGTCTTTTCTGTGTTGGTAGGCAGAACGCTGAGATCCGGAAACAAATGATTAGGGTGGCATGTTATGGGGATATGAAGGGATGGAGAGTTTGGTGGTAATGATGTACAGATGCATACTGGTAGGTCAGTATGATGTTAAACCTGTGTTTTCTGCTTTGTTTCTCCAGACAATGAGGAACCTGAAGTGGCTGTGCCTGGTAAGAATTGTTAAATAGTTGCTTGAGACAATACTTTCATGGGGGTCATTTTACTTAACAGAAATATGAATGAGAAAACTTGTGTTTTGTTTCGATAAATGTCAGTCCTATCTAGCCTCCACTTTCAGCCACCAAATGCCCACATTTTTGTTTCAGCTGATACAGAACATTCTAAGTCTGGTGCATGCTAATTTATAGTGAAGATGAATTGGTCACAATGCCAGGACATTTTCTTTTTGGCCAGTGTAGAAGGTTCTGTATCTGGTGCCTGCTAACTAACATTGATAAGCAGATGAAGGAGATGAAAAAGCAGAAGGAATATCTTTTGGTTTCATTGTTGGCCATTTAGATTTACTCGCAGGTCAGGTCAAAACAGTGCATCAGATTTCTGTGGGTTTAGTCCACCATCATATTGTGTGCAAATCACAGTGTGGCTGACAGTGGTATGAAGTCTGACATCTCAGACATTGGGGACTCCTCAGAGACATTTTCAAAGTAGAAACCAATGGGAAAAATCCCCACAACAACTTTGGTGATATTCCACACCAGTGTTGTTCTTAGATTTGGAATATTATACTTAAAATCTGAAAATTTGACAATTTTGTTTCGTATTTGTATTTTGAGGCCTTAGCAGCCCTGGTGTTATAAAAGGAGGAGTGAAGAATTGGTAGTGTGTTGGTGTTGTCTGTTTCTTATGTAATGAGTTCTTATTTCTGAATTGAGAGGATGTTGAACACTAAAGTTCACAATGTTGTAATTATTCAACTGAGATGCACATTGACAGCCTTACTTTGATTTGATGTGTTAAATGTGTAACCTACAACAGCATAGTGTTGACAGAATAGTGACAAAGCTCGTTTTGTAAATCACATGTTGGTATGAAACAAATGCAGTAACCAGTTGGGAGAGATTCCACTGTGTGCTATTCCTGAAATTTGAAAGCAACATTTTCTGACTTGGGAAACTGTTTCTCATCAGACTGGAGGTGTATTTCCTGATGTTTAACAGCAGCTGTGTGCACTGTGGCCATGGGTAAAATTTCAGCCCCACTCCCCTCCCACCCCCCACCGCATGTCTGTCTTCTAGGCCGTTGTGTTGGGTGATTTGATAGGTGGATTGGTTTCTTGGTTATTCATATTGATACATCCTGTCCACAAGGGCAGGAAGACTTGATAGACAATGGATTGCTTAAACCAGTTGTTTGAATGGGTTTCATTGTTCAGTTACAACACAGCTAAGTGCAAGACCTGTTGGTGTGTATAACTAAGTGTGTCTTTTCTGTCTTGGTAGGCACAGTGTTGAGATCAGGACGCTGTTCTCGTCCTCCAAAGCGATACGTTTCTGAGGATTTCAGGACAGATGCCTATCTTAGGCGTCTGGAGACTCAGAGGCGGAAAAAACAAAGGGAGAGGTAAGAAGATAGGAATATGTATCACTGGATAAATGGACATGTGAATGTAAGTGATAGTTAGCGGATAGATGTACTGATGTATCACTGGATAAATGGACATGTGAATGTAGGTGATAGTTAGCGGATAGATGTACTGATGTATCACTGGATAAATGGAGGTGTGAATGTAGGTGATAGTTAGGGGAAAGATGCACTGATTTCTGTCCTGTCTGTCCTCTGCGCCATGAATAGTACATTAATCCACTAGAATATTTGTGGTTTAAACTCAAACTTCGAGGAGCTGCAGCTTTTGAGTCGTGGTCTTAAACCTCAGGTAGTAGCTCTTCAGAAAACGAAAATTCAAAGCCAGAAGACTTTCAAACTTTCTGGCTTCCATATTCTTTCGAAACCTGCACAGCCTTCCACATTGGGATTACCAGGCAGCATTGCCCTTCTTATCCACAAAGCTTTGCTGTTTAGCCCTAGTCCTCTTACTAGCCCTATTCAGGCAGTAACTGCGAGAGTCACTCTCCATAAAATCATCACAGGTTGCTTGTTATATCTACCATCTTCTGTTTCGATTTGTTGTCAGGACCTCATCATTCTGATAGAAGAACCTCCTTGTCCTTGTTTGCTGTTAGGTGACTTTAGTGGCCATAATCCCCTTTAAAATCTGTCCAGACCTGAAAGAGTTTTTGCCATGTTCCGGAGGCGGCCATAAGGAAGAAAAAGTCTTGTGTCGTTTGCATTCAGGCCTTTCCTTTTACACCCATTCTTATCTTTTAAAGGGTGAAGAAGCTCCGTGGTGCATTCTATATCATGTGCCACTCACATTGAAACATATTCTTCCAGTGTTGGGACTTGCATGATGTGAGACATAAATGCTTTACAGCAGATTCCATGGAAACCTTGTTCAGAGATGTCCCAGCTGATGTGATCTTTGAATTTCTGAAGGAGATTAACATTTTTCATCTGATCTAAGATTTTATGTAGGAAAGATTAATTTCCAGTCGTTTTTAGAAGATGTGTTTTAAAGAGTTGTGTGAATGAGGGGTTTTTTTTTTCTTTTTTTTTAATAAATGACTTGTGAGCTGACGTCAGCTCTGTGACAGCCCTGATATGGCCCTTTGCAGTAGGCTGGGCTACAAGGAACATTACCTTACCAAAGTTACTGGATAAATGCAGGTATGGTTCAGCGTGACGGCTTTTGACAAATTGAAAGTGTGTATTTGCAGGGTTTGATATTGAATGAATCAAAGTTTGAATATTTGTGATTGCTAATAAAAGAACCAAGTGTAAATGTGTGTGATTGTTAATGCTGGAATCAAACTGATAATGTGTGTGATTTACTAGTGACCCACTACCCCAGGACTTCCCAAAGACAAGGGTTTATGGTTCAAACAGCAGGAGTGTGGCAGCCCACACCACCATGTCTGCCTCAGGACTGCCTGAGGCCAGCCTATAGGGCATTCCCCTCCCTCCTCATGCTCTTGCTGCTGCCAGAAATGGACTGGTGGCTAGGACAGGACACAGTGCTAAATGGGATCCAGGCATGCTGATAGACCCCCTCCTCCTTGACCTGCCCCCCCCCCCTCCCCATCCAGTAGAGTGTGTGGAAGTGACACAACCAACACCTTGTGTGTGTGTGTGTGTGTGTGTGTGTGTGTGTGTGGTGTGAGTGTGTGAGTGTTTTCTGACAACCCTTTCCTTCATTTTCCTTCAAGGACTGCTCACACCAATCTTTTCTGTTTCCAGGAGGTGTGCCTGAACCTCGCCCACACCGGTGAGTATGTATGTGCGTGTGTGTGTGTGTGTGTGTGTGTGTGTGTGTGTGTGTGTGTGTGTGTGCTTGCTTGAGCAGATTGTCTATGCCCCACACAGATCTGAATCCCAAAGCCCAGGCTTATGTCAAAGACCACTGGCATGAGGAATGGCACTCGCAGACAATAACAAACTTTTCAAGATTTGACCAAACCTGAAAGAGGTTTTTTTTTTTCATGTTCCCACGGTGGACGTAAAGAAGAAACAGTCTTGTGCCATGTACATACAGGCCACTGCTTTTACAACCATTCTTATCTTTTAAAAGGTGAAGAAGCTCTGTGGTGCATTCCATGTCATGTACCACTCAAGTGAAACATATTCTTTTTGAGTGCAGGGACTTGCATGAAGGGTACGAAAGAAAATCTTGGGCTTTTTTTTTTTTTTTTTTTTTGGGGGGGGGGGGGTGGATAGGGGGGTAGGAGCACTGACATAGTTTTTAACAATTGTTTATATGATTTTTAAAAATTTGATACTTGACAAACTCTTTGAAATGTCAGTTTCTCTGGCATAGCTATATATAATAATAATAATAATAATGTATAATACTTATATAGCGCATTTCTTGTTGTACAACTCAATGCGCTTACATCCACCATTTGCACATATTCATACAGTATTCATGCACACAGCAAAAAGAAAATACACAATGGCAGACGCACCTACATGCATAAACTGCCTCACCGAACTAGTTGTGGAGGAATTTAGGAGAGATCTAGTCATCTACAGAAGAGAATAGGCTTTTTTGAAGAGGTAAGTTTTGAGCTGAGATTTAAAAGAAGAAAGAGTAGGCTGATTACGAAGGTCTTCAGGGAGGGAGTTCCAAATAGAAGGTGCTCTAAAACTAAAGCTCTTTCGCCAACAGATTTCAGAGAACGCTTAGGGATTTTCAAAAGTTTTTGTGAAGAAGAGCGAAGGGTACGAGAGCTTTGGTAGGTGCAGAGAGAAGAAGAGAGATAGTGAGGAGAGATTCATTGAAGTGGCGGAAAGCAAGAACTGCCAGTTTAAATTGCCACCGATACTGTATGGGAAGCCAGTGCAGTTCGATCAGCATGGGAGTGATGTGCTCACACCTCCTCCTCTTCAAAACAAGTTGTGCAGCACTATATTGGACTCTCTGCAGCCGAGCAATCTGTTCTGCGGGAAGCCCAGCATAAACAGAGTTGCAGTAGTCCAATCTTGACATCACAGTGGCACAGACTAGCCTGACAGCTACTTCCCATTATATATATATATATATATTATGTTGTTTGTCCGTCAGGACGACGAAGACCATCTAGTCATCCTGGTATCTGGGGTGAGTGCGTAGATGGCTGGTCAGGCCAACCTGCGCCTGGAAAGACCTATCACAGTATGGACAGAGGATGGTGGCGGCAGTTGGAGATCTGTTGACACTGGTCTTCCTGATCATCCTGCGCTGCTCAGCTGCAGCAGTTCTGTTGCTTTCACAGGTCTCTGTACCTTTGCGGACAGCTGATCGCCACCCGTATCTGTCCTGGGCAGTCTGCTCCCATGTTGTGAGGCTGATGTTGAAGGCCTTCAGGGAAGATTTGAGGTTGTCTTTGAAACGTTTCTTCTGGCCTCCATGAGAGCGTTTTCCTTGTTGAAGTTCGCCAAACAATGGTTTCGTTGGTAGCCAATGGTCTGGCATGCAAACTACATGACCTGGCCAGCAAAGCTGTGACTGCATCAGGATGGTGAAGATGCTAGGCAGGCCAGCACAAGTGAGGACTTCAGTGTCCAGAATCTTATCTTGCCACTTAATGTCCATGAGACTTTCTGAGGCAGGTGGTGTGGAAATGGTTCAGTTTCCTGGCATGATGCTGGTAAACCATCCATGTTTCACAGCCATAGAGCAGTGTGGTGAGAACCATGGCCCGATACACCTTGATCTTGGTCTCTAGGGTGATGCCTGTCTTGTTCCATACATTCTTGTGGAGACTGCCAAAAGTGGCACTAGCTTTGGCGAGCCGGCATTCACCTCATCGTCGATGACAACATTTCTGGACAGAGTGCTGCCTAGGTAGGTGAACTTATCCACTGCGTTCAGTTGCTGTCCAGTGATGGTGATGACTGGCTCAACGTATGGCTTTCCCGGGGCTGACTGGTGCATCACTTCAGTCTTTTTCGTGTTGATTGTCAAGCCGAAGTTGTTGCAAGCAGCAGAGAACTTGTCAACACTGTGTTGCATTGTGGCTTCTGAGACAGCGTTGAGGGCACAGTTGTCCACAAAGAGGAAGTCATTGACAGTGTCTGTCGAGATCTTGGTTTTCGCTTGAAGTCTCCTGAAATTGAAGACTGATCCATCTGTACGGAACTTGATGACGATGCCTATCCCCACGTCACTGAATGCGTTAGTCAAGATGGCCAAGAACATGAGGCCAAACAGAGTGGGAGCAAGAACACAACTCTGCTTCAGTCCGTTTGAGACTGGGAATGGTTTAGATGTCTTGCCGTTGTCTTGGACTCTGCCCAGCATGGCATCGTGAAGTTGGCGTATGATGGCAATGAATTTTCTGGGGCATCCGTACTTCACCATAATTCTCCAAAGCCCCTCCCTACTGACAGTCTCAAAGGCTTTGGTCAGATCAACATAGGCGGAGTACAGGTCAACATTCTGTTCCTGACACTTTTCTTGAAGCTTTCTGGCAGCAAACACCATGTCGATGGTCCTGTGTTCTTTCCGGAAGCCACACTGACTCTCAGGTAGGAGACATTGCTGAAGATGTGTGTTGAGCTGGTTGAGTAGAACTCATGGATGGATAGCAGGGAGATTCCACGATAGTTATTGCAGACCTGACGGTTTCCTTTGCGTTTGTAGAGATGAACGCTGGAGGCATCTTTAAGATCTTGAGGAACTGTCTCGTGCTGCCATATGATCTTAAGGAGTTGATGAAGTCTTTTCACCAGAGCCGCACCACCCTCTTTGTAGACCTCAGCTGGGATTGCGTCTGAGCCAGGCGCTTTGCCACTGGATAACAGACAAATTGCTTTCTGGGTCTCCTCCAAAGTTGGTATGGTGTCCAGCGTCTCATCAATCGGAATTTGGGGTAGTCGATCGAAGGCTTCATTGTTGATGGTGGATGGGCAGTTCAGTATGCTGTCAAAGTGTTCAGCCCATCTTTCTAGTATATTCTCTTTATCTGTGATCAGCATTGATCCATCTGCACTGAAAAGTGGAGATGAGCCCGAGGTGGTGGGGCTGTAGACTTCTCTCAAGCCATTATAAAAGTTTTTCATGTCATTCCTGTCTGCAAAGCCCTGAATCTCATCAGCTTTGTTGCTCAGCCAGGAGTCTTGCATCTGGCGCAGCTTTTGCTGGATGTTTCCGCGGGTGTTTCTCAGTGTGTCGTTCTTTGCTGTTGACTGTGGGTCGTCGATGTGCACTCTGAAAGCACGATGTTTTTTCCTCTAAAAGCTGCTGGATTTTAGTGCAGTTCTTATCGGACCAGTCCTTGTGCAACCTGGCTGTGGGCCCCAGACACTCCATAGCTGTGCTGTACACTGTCTCACGAAGTGCGCCCCATGCTGCTTCCATATCGAGGTCATTCAGTATGGTGGACTCCAAGCGGGTTTCCAGGGTGTCAACAAAGGACTGTTTAGTATCGACGACCTTGAGCTTGCTGACATTCAGACGTTTTGGTGGTTTTACGCCTTGAGGACATCTCTTGGGCTGAACATGAAGCTTGAGCTTGGAGACGATGAGGCGGTGATCTGTCCAGCACTCTGCGCCGCACATGGCCTTCATGACTCTCACGTCCCACCTGTCCCTCTTCCTCACAATGACATAGTCAATAAGATGCCAATGTTTGGATCGTGGGTGCATCCATGATGTCCTGTTGCGGGTAGGGAGGCGGAAGATGGTGTTCATTATCAGGAGGTCATGCTTGACACATGTCTGAAGGAGAAGCAGACTGTTGGTATTGCAGTTGCCAACTCCATGCTTTCCAATCACACCTTCCCAGGTGGTGCTGTTGCTGCCAACTCTCGCATTAAAGTCACCAAGAATGATGAGCTTATCTGCGCTGGGAACAGTGGTGGTGACAGCATTCAAGTCTTCATAAAACTTGTCCTTGACCTCATTTGTGTTGGTCATGGTGGGTGCATACGTGCTGACAATGGTGGCAAACTTTTGTCCTCGTGAGAGGGGGAGCCTCAACGTCATCAAATGATCATTCACTCCTTTAGGCGGGCCAACCAGCTTGCCGACAAGTGTTGACTTCACTGCAAAACCAATCCCAGCCTCACATCCCTCCTCAGGTCCACACCCACTCCAAAAGAAGGTATAGCCTGCGCCTCGTTCACAGAGTTCACCCTCCCCAGCCAGCCTGGTCTCACTTAGGGCAGCGATGTCAATCTCATATCTGGCAAGTTCATTCGCAATGAGGGCTGTGCACCTCTGGGGTCTACTCGAGGCGTCCCTGTCAAGGAGGTGCAGACGTTCCATGTGGCCAGGTTCAGAGGAGTAATCGTCGTTTTTCTTTTTTCTGTTATCTTTCGATCGCAGTTGTAGGATCCTCGCCAGCCATGGTATGCTGGATAGGTTGATATGGAGCAGGCAATGTTTAGGGCACCTTTTCTAGCCCCTTCCTCATGCCATGGAAGTGAGCAGTGCTATCCTTAAGGCTGCTCAGTCGCTCAGGGGGCTGCCTACTGCCACTGCTGCTCTGATTCAGTGATGGTAGACAATATGGCCTGAGCCGCCTGTGTGCAGGTCTGCAGCTACGACTTCCAGTGTACCCACACCTGTCACTTCGTCGCTTGCCCATCACCACAGGATTTGGTGATAAGGGATAGGATGAAGGATGACTGATGACATGTGCGATGACTTTGATTAAAATGAGGAAGAGTTGCGTTGTCGACCTCACTCTCTTGTCCGAGCCACCTGTATCCAATGGCACGACAAGGTCGAGATGGTTGAAGATGGAGATGGATGCGGTGGATGACCTAGATGTTCTACGTGCCTCATCTAGCTCTGTGCACTCCACAGTGCATTGCTGTAACCGCCTTTCTCTCCATTGAACCATAAAGGTTTCTTCCACAGTGTCCGCCGGCGTTCATTCTTTGTATTTGTAGGTAGGTAAGCCCTAACTTGTGCTCATACCCCCCACTACTGTGAACTGCAGCAGGGTGTCACTCTCTTCTGCCTGCACAGCCTTTGGAAAATTGCATCCTCATTGCCTGTTTTGCCGTTGGAGCTTGGTTTGACAGATTTTTTTTATCAAGGTTGACTCCTCTAGATCCATTGTGTTTAGCCTGGGTGTTCGCGCTGCCCAGTTACCATGGGTCACCTCTGGGAGGATGTGGTTGGAAACCACGCACGATCAGTCTTGAAGTGAAAGAGGCTATGCTGAACCAGGGGACTAACACGCCAAGGATGCCCCGCTGGTGTCGGTACCTGTGCCAGGCAACAGCTACTCACAGCACCACAAGCAAGCAGAGCAAAGCAGAGTAGAGCAGAGCAAGCAA
>JAMYXO010007972.1:0-11418 GCA_033310375.1 Conus canariensis
TAAATTTAAAAAATTTTAAAAGGTTAGAGGGGTTTGTTTAAATAAGCTAAAAATTGGATCTGATTAATACATAATGGCTCTTGGAACCATCTGCAAACATATCAAGTCACATGCTTTAAGGGTTTCGCCTAAAGTGGAGCGTTGGGAGAAACCTTTAGAGGAACTAGTTTGTCTACTGCAGCCCAAAGTGATACGCTTACGGTTATTGGTTTTTTTGTTCTCAAACGAGAAAAACTTTCTATGCTTCGGGAAATTTTTTTGTTTTTAAAGTTCAGGCTATCTTTGAAATTTTCCCTTTTTAGATACTCTGTTTGCATACTTTTAACTGGGCGTAAAATCGCCAAAACACCCACATAAAACACTTGTGTCAGAGTTTTTATGTTTAAGACGCTTTTTTTAACACAACTCTCCGGGAGAGGGATTAAAAATTTGCCAACATAGGAAAAAAATTTCTTTTTGTTTAATCTATTTAAAGGGACCATTCCTTAGACCACCCGACCGCGCAATTCTTCTTCCCGCTTGCAGGTTAAACTGTGAAGCATGAAAATCAGCCCGTCGGGGGTAAATTTCGTAATAGCTGATTATTTCTTTCTGTCTAGTTAAACCCAACTTGATACTCAATCATGGGGGGTTAATATTCAATCAGAAGGGCCAAAAACACTTTTACTGGGGGGTAAATTTTTGAAGAACCGGGGTTTTTAAAAAAAGGGGGAAATGTTTTACGCTTTCCTAACATTTGGGGGGTTAATAAACCATTCTAGTTCACTGAACAAATTACCCACCGGTTTGGCATCCACCCGCTTTTGTGACGTCTTTTTTTTAAAGATCAATATAAGGTAATACAAAAAAAAATAAATACAAAAAATTTTGCTAATATTTACTAAATTTTAGGAATACAAAAAATAAATACTAAAATTTAGTTAAATTGAATAGCTCTCCTTTTAGAGTAGTAAAAATAACATTTGCCCCTCATCAGGGGCCATAATATTTTAAATAAAAATTTCAATACACTTTTTTAAAATGGGTTGGGGGCCCAAAATCTGGCATTTACTGATTTTTGTTTTGTTACACTTTTTACGAATATCGCGTGCTCAAAAAATCCCAATTAATTCTCAAACTTTTTTCTTAACTCTTCTTCATTACCCCCCGCTCCATCATTTAAATCTAAAGGGGCACAATATTTTTAAGCCTGTAACACTTGCTCGTCATTTTAAAAACAAATAATAGGGAAAAACAATAATTAAATCAGGCTCATTTTTAATCTATTTTGGGTTTAGTTGATCGTTTGCAATGTTCGCTTTGCAAAGTTCTTTCTAATTGCTTCATGTCTACCTTTTTGGAAGTAAAAGTCTTTCTTCCTTTTTTTTTGGAGGTCGATTTTTTGTCGTCTGAATCAGGGGCCGTCAGCCAGGGGCTCGTTTAAATTCTTCGTCTGTTTTTTTCCCATCCAGTAATTATTGCTTATAACCCGCCTTAATGAATAAAGTTTTGCTTTTTTGCTAGGGCTACAATGGGGGTGTGCTTTGAAATTTTTAGGCGTTAGCTTCTTTAAAACAGCACTTCAATCGTGGACATGGCACCAAACCCAAACCAACACCCAAAAAAGCTAGGACATGGGCTTTCCCAACTCCAGTAGCTAAAAGAGCGACACAACCCCCATGCTTAAGGCTGGCTACAACCGATAGCCGGTGATTATAAAAAAAAGGGCTTTTTAAAAGCTTTAGCATATTTCTTTCATAACCCTATACTTTTTAAGTCATTTTTATTTCCTCTTCAACCAGCATGTTCTTTAATCTAAACTGTTGGCCGTCTTCCATTTTAAAAAAAATTTTTTTTTTTTTTTAAAATCCGACATATCTTTTTATTAACCCTTCTGACAGCACTTCATCAACAGAAAAACCCCTAAATCAACATACTTTTAAAAAAAATAAAATCGGTACTGTTAGTTTGGTTTTGTCACCATCACATAAACTTTTCGAAGATACAGAAGGTTTTTTTCATTTCCCCCTTTTTTGTAATAACAATAACAACCTAAAGGGGCCCGCCAAGTTTTCGACTTTTTTGTACCCTCTGTTAAACGTATGCTCTGGAAAACTAGGATCAACCCCCCGGGATAATAAATAAGCGAAAAAGAAACTCATTTTTAGGCATTGATTCATTTTTGGGTTAAATTTAACCCGACGGTGTCACCCCCCACTTCAGCTAAGGACTTCTTTTTTTTTTCTCCGCACATATATCAGGGCCCGCTTTAGTTATTTCAATCTGTTTTTTTTCTGTTAAAAACCTTTGGACTAGCTAATAAAAAGGTGTCCTTCATTCAAACTTTTTCAAAAATTGTATTTCTTTTCAAGATACATAGGGGGCTTTTTTAGTCAAAAACTTAAACCCAGTAAATCAGAAGCAACCCCCAGCATTCTCCGTTTATGAAGTTTGTATTCGTTTTTCCCAAAAATCGTTTGCCCTTAGATTTCTTATCTCTCCAGGGTGGGGAATTGCGTCGTTTTTTATCTTAATTTCTATTCTTTTTGTAAACAACCCCGCGTGTACTCAAACCTAAACATTTCCTGCCACTCCTATTAGATCAAAGTCATTTTTTATTGCTAGAACTTTTATCTCTACTGCAACGCATTTTGGAGCTAACTCTCTTTTGATTCAGGTCCTCGGACATTCTTTTTTTAAAATAAACAATTTATTATAAACAATCTACAAAAGCAATCTAAAAACAATCTATAAAAAACAATCTGTTTAAAAACAATCTATAATAAGCAATCTATAAAAATAATCTTTAAAAGCAATCTATAAAACAAACGTATTGAACTGGGGGGTCCCTTCGTAAGCATAGTTTACGTGCTTAGATTTTTCTAGCTGCTCTTTTTATTTTTTTTTAGTTCATCCTTTCCCCCATTAATAATTTTTACTTAAAACATTTTCAAAACTGCCCGCCTTATAAAGAAAAGGACTGATTTTAACTGCGATCTAAATCTTTTTAAACACATTGTATTTTTGAGTTAAGAGCCAAACAAAACAAAGGTGTCTTTCCGCAAAGGCTAGCTTAGACAGAGTCCTTTCTTTTTTTAAAAAACAATTCTTGTTCGGCTAAACATCATAAATAATAAACAGCGTTTGGGTTCCCTCAAATAGCCTATAATAATTTTTTAAAAAACAGGTCACTTAGCTTTGTCAAAGGATAAACAAAAAAATTTTTCCCTCGTCCGTCCAAACAAACTGCCTTTCTTTGTAAGACTTTTTCTTAATGTTGTGCAAATATAACAATGTACTCGAAATAAACCCGTAGACTGTTTGAAACAAACAAGCACGAAGACATTTTCCCCCCCAACCCAAAAATCCCACAAAAAAGCGAACAGTGCGGTTTTTGGGCAAAAAGTTCAAACTATCCATCTGTTTTAATGGGCTTTTTCTTTTCAGTCTATTTTCTTCAATTTAAAAACTGGGCTCAAAAACCCAAAAACGTCATTTTAATCTGGACCATCTCCTCCTTTTTCCTTATTAATCTGTATGAGTATGCCATCTGACCCTACCCTTTTCTTCCACTCCCTGCAGTTGGTTGTCATAGGTTGACCTAAAACCACCTAGTCCAAAAATTTGTCTGTTTAGAAAATCTCGATCTTACATTTCTGAAGGTGAAGTTTTTTACACACTGATGGGGCGTGGGGCTTGTCTGTCGCCTCCAGCAAACTTTTTCTTATTTCATCAAATGTTGGTCAGGTAAAAGTCCAGCTGAAACACGAAAACTTGCCATCTACTGTCAAGACAACGCTCAATTTTTGGGTTTTAAAACACCTCAGATTCCCTCTGAAAAGGGTCGGGGTTTTATAAATAGCAAGAGAACCCCCTTTAGGGATTTTAAAAAAAATTGGGGGCTTATAGCTATTTCCCAACGGCTCTTGCTTGTTTTTAATCGTGACTGGGGGTTTAAAACTTTTTCAAAGTAAACAACCGCCCTACTTTATATGTTTTAAGATATTCGGCCTTTGGGGGTTAAAAAACTAAAAATTAAGAGAAGTTACTGACTGGTACTTGGCTTGAGGGTCCGACAAAATAACAGACCCGTTTCATTAATGTCAGTTCTAAGAAATTTTGTCTCTTAGTGCGCCTGGTAATACTGAGGGGGTTTTAAAAACATTTCAAAATCAGAGGGATGCAAAACTTTTTTAAATGCTCGCGCATTGCCTGGTCCCCCCCTTTTTCCTTTGCACTGCAGCTTAACCTGGCTTAAGACCTTTTTTGGGCTCGGGATCCCCTGAAAGATTTTTCTTTTTTTTGTTCTAGGCAGCCACAGATCAGAATAAGATTAAAAATGTCTGCGCACTCAGTGAGAAGCTTCTCTACCTTCCAGTTTAATTACCATATTTTTAATGAGGGCCCTCCCATTTTAAACGACAGAGCATTAGGATCCCCACTCAAAAACTTTTTTGAATAATACTTGGGGGCCGGGCTTTAAAACTCGCACCCAGGTCGTAAATCTTCTTTTAACTTTCATTGGGCTCAATTGTTGATGGATTATTTACAACGCGCACAGTCTGTCTTATGCCTTTTATCCGTGGGGCTCCTTCGCTTTTCTGAAGACAAGGTCGCAGCCGAGGGTTCATTTTTTATAAACAAAAAATAATAAATATATAATATGGCTGAAACGTTTTTTGACGCGTTTGAACCTATTGAAGAAGAAGAAGATATTTTGGCCGATTGATTCTATTGAAAACCGGGTCCTTCATTTCAAAAAACTTTAAGGAGCAGCAGATCAAGGAGCAGGATTAAATCAAATACAATTCTAATGAATTTAATCATTTTAAAACATAAAGGGGGAAGCCCCCCAGAACACTTAAAGGTTTCAAATTTTTTTTTTCAATGAAAATAACATTTTTATGTAAGAACAAAAGGAAGGCTTGTCGGCTTTTTTACAAAACCCAAACCCAACCCCGTTTTAAAACAGGAGCACAATTTTTAGAAGCTCCCTATTTTGATCAAAGGGGTTTAAACTTTTTTACAATCTAAAGGACTGAGGCTGTTTTGCTTACAGAACTTGGAGCAAAGGGGTTTCCAACACAATCGAAATGCAAAACATCCCCTTCAAGAATTAAGTCAAAGAACAGATGAAGCAAAGCAGAAAAATTAGACAGTTTTTTTGAGGGGACACAGTTAAAAAAAAAATTGCCGTTCTCAATTGCCTAGTCAAAGAGAACTTTAGCTGAGTCCGAAGAAGAAGCACTTTAAAACAATTGATGATCCTCCATTGCCTGACGCGAACACGATTTTTTAAAGCTAGAATCAAGGAAAATTTAACTAGAAACAGGGAAACTTGAAGCAAAAAACGTGCCCTCAGGTTTCTAAGCTCTTTAACAAAAATGAAAGAAGAACAAAAGAAAAATTTGGCAAAATTTAAAATGCAGAGAAGAGATAAAAGAAGAAAAAAATAAACTTGGGCCCATGCAGATGATAACAATTTTGGTTAGAAGAAAAAAGGGTAAAAACAGAAGAATTGAAAAATTTAAAAGGAACAAAGAGAAAACAGGTTTTGCCGCGTTTTATTAACGAAAAAAATGCAACCAAACAACAGAATCAGAAAACAAAAACAGTCCCCCAATGAAAATACTACGTTACAAAAGAATCGGATTCTGTTTAGAGACAAGGGATTTCAAATTAGTAATTGACCCATTGGGTTTTTGGGGTACTCTACACTGGTTTTAAACAATAACCGGGATGGCCAACAGGCCAGACACCTCCAACGCCTCAGCCCGGGAAAAGGGATTAGAAAACAACTAAACCATCTGGCAAACCTATTAAAAGAAGTTACTGCCAAAGCGCTTGATCTCTGCCTGGCATAATGGCATGTTTTTAGTTTTTTTTTTGTCTCCCTGCAAAGGGTGGTTAATGGCCACCACTTGGACGTTAGGATGCTGGCTGCCGGTTTAATTTTTAGGAAAAAAATATGGCTAAAACCAGTAAAAGTTAAAAACACAACAAGGGGCTGTCTTTTTTTTGCTAGCGGTTCTGTCGGTGGTACATCAACGCGGGAAACCCCTTTCGGCTTTGGACCGCTTTCTGGTTGCGGGGGGCTTAACCGGGAGTGGGGCGCTTTAAGGCTAAACTTTTTTTTTAAAAGGCTGGCGCGGGGCCCTTGTTTTTAAAAAAATGAATTTTCCTAAGTTTTTGGCGTCCCCCGGGTATTGGAATTCATTTTTGTAATTCTGAAACAACCCAAACTTAGTCCCAAGGCAAAGGCAGCATGAAAACCATGACCCACAACAAAAATCAAACCTTTGACCTGATGTGAAAGAACGGGTTTTGGTACCTTTGTATCAAGGCAAAACAAAGCAAGTTTAAAAATCTTCTAAATTGGCTAGAAATTGTTTTCTGGCGTCAAAGCCTGAGATTGATCCACTATTAACTTGGTCTGTGCTTGTGCCCCAAATAACACCAAACTACGTGCGTAGGATCATTAATCTTTCACTCCTGCATTGTTAGGCCTTACTTTCTCAAAAAAAATGTTGCCCAACATTGGGGGTTTTTTTTTTTATGGGCCCCATAAACTGGGAGTTTGGGCTTAAAAGGGTTGGCCGGGCCAGTAATAAAAAAAATTTTTCTACCTGACCCCCACAAATACAAGGGGCCCACCCTGATTGCGGTCTAATTTTTTTCTAAATTATTTGAAGGTTAATGTTAAATTCTTTTCAGATTCTTTCATACATTATTTTTTCCAATGAGCTGAGAAATGGATTTAAAAAAGCTTGTCGTTGGGGGGCTACTTGAGTTCATTTTGAAGCACCTATACTGGAAAAAAAAATAAAGTTATATACGACCTTACAAAATTGGGGGTTTTAAATGGTTTTTGCATATGAAACACCCAGCCGGGGGTTTGAGCATAAACTGCAAAATTAACTGATTCTGGTAAAAAAGCCATGGATGATTACCATGCGTGGCACTCTATCACTCTTTATTGGAGATTTTAAATATTTTTTAAATGGGTTACAATCTTACTAGAAAACCATATGATTTATCTACGCGATGGTTAGGTTACTAAAATTCCAAAATTTGGGCTCATAAACCCCCCACATCGAAGGGCCATTTTCATTATATTAAAAGTTCATTTTAAATATTTTTAAAAAAGGAGCACATTTATATAACAAAAAAACACACGTTTGTTTTTAAAGTATCCAAAATGACATGGGCGCGGTAATAATGGGGTTCTTAAAGAAATTTTTTTAAATTTGGGTGGTTTAAATTTAAATCGAAAAAGCAAAAATAACTGGGTGAATTTAAGGGGGCAAGGAAAATTATTAAAGCAGTTAAAAATACCATTGGACTCCCACTTTTGTTCTTTAAAAGAAGTATTTAGAAATTTTTTTTTTAATTTAAAAATTAATGAGGCAAATCATAATTACATCCCCAAATTTTCCAGAAAAAGAAGAAAACACTTTTCCTAAAGGTCTTGCGCAATCTTGGCTTTTAGATTTTTTTAAACGTATGCTTTAACACCAAAGTACTTTGAAACGGCTTTATGAGTTGCGGGCATAGACACCGATTTTCTAATTAAAAAAAAGGGTTGATTTCATTTTTAAGCGAATTAAAAACAATCTAATTTGTTTAAGGAAATCCATCTAGGGTTTTTAAGAGTTTTTTGCCACACTTGAGGGGGGGGTTTTGCATTATCATCAAAACATTGACAAAAACAGTCAATTTTAAAAAAAATTATTTGGGTGGGGAAATATTTCAGTGTTGTAAAAATAACTAACCAAATGGAAGGGCCGGTTTTTTGTTCTAAATTTTTAGTGGTGCTTGAATAGAAGATTAACAAAAATTTTTTTTAAAAAAATGTGCGTTCTAGAGCAGGAAAAATTTTTTCCCCCAAACCCCCTTTTCCCCCCGCAATTAGATTTGTTTTTTTTTTTGTAGGTTTTTAGCTATTTTTTGGTTGAGAGAATTTGATTAGGAAAAGGGGTTTGCGGGCAAAAAAGATACTGATTGAGAACCGACATTTAACTCCTAAGACAGAGACTCAAAGACCAAACATTTTTTTAAAGAAAGGCTTTGGCCCCCGGGTTCCCCCCCCCCCCCCCCAACCCCCCCCCCCCCCCCCCCCCCCCACGCCCCTCCGCCGCCCCCCCCACCCCCCCCCCCCCCCCCCCCCCCCACACACCACACAACAGAAAGAGAGAAACAAACAAAATGCATACGCACGCACGCAGCACGCCCTCCCCCCTCCCCCCCCCCCCCCCCCCCCCCCCCCCCTCCGAGCCCTCTTGTCCCATTTCATCCCTATTCCTCGTCCTCCCTCCATTTCTCCCCCTCCCTTCTCTAACCACACAACACACATACAACACAAAAAACACACAACCGCGGCGCGCGCGCGGCGCAAAACACCAACCACCACACTTTCTGAATTTGCACTTCTGGGGCTAATCTACAACATTCCCTAAACTTCTAATAAATCTGTTGAAACAGCCACTTGCTTACTATGAGCCAATCAAGCTAAAACCCCCAACCGGCCGCTCCTGTGTTTTTCTAAACACGTGCATGTCCGGGCCTGGAAGTTCCCTTTGCACCCGCTGGTTTTTAAAAAAAAAACCCGGGGTATTTAGTTCCAACATATTTTTTAACTATTTTTATCTATTTATTTATCATATTTAATTTATTTTTTCAATTACACATTTTTTTTGATTTGTCCCCATTAGAGGGCGAGTTCTTTTCAATAATAACTAAGATTAATGCAAAACAACCTTGTTAGCGGGCCACATGAAAACATTTTTTTGGGCCAAACCCACGGACTTTTTGTGTGTGGGGGTGTTTGGGGTGTGTGTGTGTTGGGGGTGTGGTGTTGGTGCGTGTGGGAAAGAGAGAGAGAGAGGAGAGAGAGAAAAAACGCAAATTGTGTGCGTGCGCAGCTGTGTGTGTTTGGTGTTTTTGTGGGGTTTTGGTGTGTGTGTGTTTTGGTGTGGTGTGTGTGTGAACGGTGTGTGTACTTTGGTGGGGTGCCCACCACATGAATGTTACATATTTGCCCTTAATTTTGGCCTACAAAATTAACAAACAAACCTAGATTTAAAAAAAGTCATTCTCAATCTCCCATGTTGTCATTTGCGGATCTGTCAGACATCATACTAGTACAGAGAAGAACTTTTTACGGGGTGATTCATTCCCTTTACATACCAAACCTAATTGTAAACACCAATTTTTTTCCTTAAAAAAAAAAAAAATCAAATCGCCCTTTACACTTAAATAAACAGGAACGGGGAAAAAAGAATAAAACAGCCTTTAAACTACTGCACACACACTTCAACCACACGAACCAACTACATACACCACATCAACACCACACGGAAAAAGAAATAAAATAAAAGAAAAAAAAAAAAAAAAAAAAAACACCAAAAACCGGACGCAAAAATGCGCTTCCCCACCAAAAAGCTCGACGCACTTGACACGAACGAAACGACCAATGAGGGACTCTCACTTTTGCCCTTTCCCCAGCCAAAGACCGTCTCCGGGGGACCCCCCGGAGTCCAAAATGCCCTCGTTTGAGGTCTCACGATTAAGTCTGCCGCCCGGGCATAAAAGGGGGGAAATTCCCTTTACCCCCTCGGGGGCTGGGAGAAAGGGCACTAATTAAGGGACCTTTGGGTGGAAAGGGTTTTTGATGGGGCAGCACAACACGTTTTGCTGGTGCGGGAAACTCCTTTAGAGGAATAAAATACGGGGGTGAGTGGTATGCGATGGTGCTCCTCTCCTCTCTCTCCTCTCTCTCTCTCTTCCAAACTTTCCCCTTTGGTACAGTTTTAAAACTATCGAATTTGCCATGTCCATTTTACTTGGGGAAAACCCCCAGGCATGCCGTACTTCACGCATTATTAATGAAGGAATGGGTTTTGCATAAGTAAAGGCGCATTCGGCTGACACACATCGGCATTCCATGGTTTTTAGCTTTACGTCGCTCTGTAGGAAAACATACATTAGTACAGCTTTTTCCCCCTTGCCTTTTTTTTTTTTTCCAGACCAACTTCTTTTTCCCGGTAAGCCGACATTTGGTTTGTTTCGTCAACATATACGCAAAACAATCTACAGGGGGAAATAATACTCACTTTTTTATTTTTTCGTGGCTTCAGGACATTTCATTTCCACTCAAGCATTTTCCGCCCTGACTGCTCCTTCCTACCCTGGTTTAGTTTTTGGCCAAACCCAGGATGGCCTTTTACATTTTGAGGTAGCCATCTTTCCCTTCCCCTCCCCCCCCCCCCCCCCCCCCCCCCCCCCCCCCCCCCCCCCCCCCCCCCCCCCCCTTTTTTTTTCCGCCTTCCCCCTCACCCCCACTCAACAAATGAGGTAAAACCTTCGAGAAGTAAAACTTTGAAATTTCTTTTGGGTTTTTTCCGGGCATGCCTGCGTATCAGACTTTCCTCTTACTCCCATGGAGATAGCAAACACCCCTTATCGAGATCGTTCCCCCTTCCCCCCCCCCCCCCCCCCCCCCCTCCTTTTGGCCCTTTTTCCCCACTCCCCCCCAAATAGTCTTTCAGATGAGGCAAAGAACCGAGGTCCCGGGGTTTACATCCACTTAGCACACAAAAGAGAACCGCAGCAAAGATGGAGTTTCTGTTGGAAAAAAACTCCCATAACGCCCCCCCATTGACAGCCAAACAATGCAAAGAGAATTGGCACAATACGGGACCGCACCCCCTTTTGGGAATTTTTGAATTTCAGAGAAATCAGTTGAAAATGAAGTGAACAGTAAAGGGTAAGCATTGAGGGGTTTAGCAATAAAAAAGAGAGGGGGAAAGAGGAGGAGAAAAGAGAGAGAGAGAAAAGAGATGACTGAGAGAAAAAGGGGATAAGATAATAAATGTATCACATCAATAAAAGCCTTACTCATTTTGTGATGACATAACGCAGACACGTTTTTATTATCACCACTTTCCAATGATTTCACCCAAATTTTGAGTATACACGGCAACCTTTGTCTTTTTGTAAAGAAAAACATTAAATTTTTGGGAATTTTTTTTTTCTACATTGCTTTATTTTTTTCACTGTATATTTTCCGAAAAGACCATGTATATTCTACGTACTGACCCGAAACGGTTTTCCCAAAATTTTATGTTATCCGGTTAAAGAAAAAAAAAAAAAAACAACAAGACATCATGATTTCATTATCAGCATCATCATCATTTTCAGATCCCTAGAATTTTTAACATTCTAATCAATTGTATCTTATTTGAGAGTTTTTTTTTGTTTTTGTTGTTGTTGTTGTTATTTTCCCCCCACCCACACTGAAGAACAACAACCTTTTTGCGGTAAGTTTGGAAAAAGGCTGGGGGTGAGGGGGGGGGGGGGGGGGGGGGGGGGGGGGGGGGGGGGGGGGGGGGGGGGGGGGGGGTGTTTTGAGTGGGGGGGGGGTTTTTTGGTTGTGGGGGG
>JAMYXO010000795.1:0-37763 GCA_033310375.1 Conus canariensis
AAAACAAACAAAGATATGCAGACAGCTAAATGTAGTGCAAACTTGAGATAAACTTAGGTTGTGCAGATACTTCAATCAAAAGAGGGACATAGGCTACCCAAGAAAGCAGGAATTTTTCATAA
Organism: Conus canariensis; assembly: GCA_033310375.1. Taxonomy (NCBI): domain Eukaryota; kingdom Metazoa; phylum Mollusca; class Gastropoda; order Neogastropoda; family Conidae; genus Conus; species Conus canariensis. The sequence goes on from JAMYXO010000795.1 coordinate 123, forward strand.
TTCAACTCAATTGTTGAAATATACTTTTCAATCTCATACCGTTTTTTGAGGTATCCACAAAAGACACGGACAGTTGGCACTACACTTGTCATCTTACAATGGTATATATACAGTTTTGCTAATAGAATAATCAAATCTAAAACATGGTCAGTTTTTACGTCTCTTTCACATCCAAAAATCACCAGATGTTCGCTAAAGCGAAATGAGTGAGCCAAAGAACATTTCTGAGCAAGAGTGGTTTGGAAATCCCTCCAGAACGAGTGTACAAAATGACAATGCCAAAAAATGTGTTGAATATTTTCTTTTTCTAGGTTGCAAAAAGAGCACCTATCATTCCTATTTATGTTCATGTTGAACAGTATACTGTTAGTTCCTAGAATTCTGTGCACTATCCTTATCTGCAACCACTTTAATTTGATGTCCTTTATCTTCCTAATTTTCCTGAAAATGGTGTTCCATTGTATGCTTCGATATATCCTTCTATCCCACTTTTCACAACAGTTTGGCAATGTGTTGTTTTTCCCCAGTAGATCATAAAATGGTCTTGCACCTTTGGAATAGATTGTATTATCCTGAAAGCTTTACTCGAGTCATAATTTAAAAGATTATTATTTGGCATGGCTAATCCACTACTTTGAATATATGCTCTAACAGCATAACCATTCCCCTATAAACAAGAAAGTTAGCCTGAATATCATTATTTGACACAAAACGTATCAAAAGACAGAAATCCTCCATTTTCATCTAATAAATTAGCAACTTGATAAACCCCTTTTTCAATCCAGTTCTGATGAAATGGAGACTCTCTGGCTATCAGGATACCGGAATTACAAAAGATGGGTTCAGAAATTAATTCTTCAGGGTTTTCAATTTCAACACATTTCCCTATTTCTTCATAGGATTTTATAGACACTTAACCAAAAGAGATTCTTATTTCTGAAATTTATAATATTAGTACCTATCTTATCTATAAACCTGTTTTGTGCATATAATTGTTTCACGATACATGCCCATTTGTGCTTACTAGTGTGCAATCTTCTGATCCAAGCAACTTTTAATGCATTTACATAATTTCGAACATTTGGGATTCCAATACCACCTTGATCAGTACTTTTATACGATATCTTTCTACTTATCTTGTCATTCTTCTCATTCCAAACAAATCGATAAATGCCCTGTTGTATCACGTTCAAAATTTTGTCTGGTGGATTTGGCAAGAGCATCCAAAAAAAAACTATTTTTAGACAAAATGAGAGATTTAAGAATAGCTATTCGTCCAAGTGGTGTCAACTGTCTTTTAAGCCATACCTCCTATAATATTTTAATTTCCTTAAATCTGTGCTCGAAATTAATTCTTACACATTCTTTTAAATCATTGGTGAACCAAATACCAAGTATTTTGAATCGCAACGGATTCCATTCCATGTGCAAATGGGGCATATATTTTACCTGTGAATTTTTTCTACAGCCAAGCCAAACTGCGATGCTTTTTTTACAATTCAGTTTTAAACCCGGACACACTTCCAAAAACATTAACAATTCTCATTGATTCTTCAAATGATTCCCTATCACCCTCTTGTATTAATTCAGTATCGTCAGCATATTGGGATATCTTAATTTCAACTCCTCCAGTATTTACTTTACACCTTTGATTATATCATTCTTTCTGATCATGGCAGCTAGAATTTCAACACAAATTATGAACAAATAAGGTGAGATTGGGTCTCCCTGTCTACATCCCCTTTGCACATGGAACCATGGTGTTAATCTTCCATTTACTGTAACAGTCGATTTGATATCTTTTGTAATGGTTTTTATCCATTGACAAAAATCAGGACCAAAGCAAAATTCATCCAATATTTTCCACATAAACGACCAACTGAGCGAATCAAAAGCCTTCTCAAAATCTAGAGAAATTAGTAGACCAGGTCTTTTGCTTGTCTGAAGATAATCAATCAGATCATATATTAGACGTATGTTATCTCCAATGTATCTGTTTTTAATGAATCCAGTCTGGTCTCCATCTATAATTGATGGAAGAATTAATTTCAGCCTATTTGCAATACATGCAGAGCCTATCTTATAAACAACATTAAGCAAAGAGATGGGTCTCCAGTTTCCAATAAACTGACGTGGTTTATCTCCCTTAGGAATACAGATTATTACCCCTTCTTTTTGTGTGGAAGACAATTCCCCTTTTCTAAACCTTCATTTAGTGACCTTACAACAAAAGCCCCAAGATAACGCAAAAAAAAAATTGAAAAATTCCACTGTGAATCCATCGCTTCCTGGGCTTTTATTATTTTTCATATTTTTGAGTGCAAACCCAGCCTCTGTCAATGAAATTTCGCCTTCTAAGGAGTCCTGCTCTTCCCCGGACAAACGTGGTAGTTCGGCAACCAAATTCCTTATTTCTATATCTTCAACGTTTTTTTTCAAGGTACAATGTTTTGTAAAATGTGTTGATTTCATTTGCTATTTCTTGTTCATCTTTATCATTGTACCATTTTTTATCTATCTCTGTGATTCTTTTACTCACACTATCTCTGTGATTCTTTTACTCACAAAATTCCTCTTTTCTAAGGAACAAAAATAGTTTGTGATTTTCTCGCCCTCAGCTATCCATCTTGTCCGGGAGCGAAGCAAGACTCCCTCCATTTTTTTCTCCCTTAGAGATACCAGTTCTGCTTTACTATTTTCTAAGTAATTTTTCTCTATTTCAGTTAACATCACTTTTTTTTCTAGTCGCTTTATCTCTTCTTCTAGCTTTTTTTCCTGTTCTGTATTTTTTTTCTTTTTAGCTGTTGCAAATGCTATTGTTTTCGCTCTTATTTTCATAAGCATAGTGTCAAGAAGCAGTTGGTCACTAATACTAAACTGCAATTCGTCTTTTGGTATCTGATTCATATTTTCACGAGAATAGGGGATAAGGCATACTCCTCTAAAACCCGTTTTATTTCATTATGAACTTCTTCCACATACATTTTGTCTTTTAATATGAGAACTATTAAATTTCCAGAGTCCGGCTCTGCTCTCTTCCTTTTTCGACCCAAGGACTAACGTGATGATAGAATGGTCAGTTCTATATCCTGGAATTATGTCAGTGTGAAGCGAGTTATTATACAATGATTCTGACACTAGAAAAAAGTCTAATCTACTCTGCTGAAGGGGATTGTTCCTCCTCCACGTATATCTTCTTGTATCTGGATTCATTTCACGCCATACATCCATTAATTCCAAATTCATCATCATTCTCTTGACCTGTTCTTGTGCCCTGACATTATTATTGGTGCCTATAGTTACAATAATCCATATCAAAATCCATAACTAGATTCCAGTCACCACCTATTATTACAAAATCGAAATTCTTTTCTTTAATACGTTCTTCAAGATTTGCATAAAAATCTGGGTCATCCCTGTTCGGTCCATATATACTTACAATCACAAATTTCTTTTTTTCAATCATGACTGAAAGAAGTATGTATCCTCCATTTTCGTCTTTACAAATGTTCTGAACTTTGAACTCAAAATTGTTGTTAAGCAATATAGCTGTTCCCCTAGAATTTGAGGTGTGAGGAGCAAAAAAGCAGGAAAAGCCCCATTCAGCAGTTACATATTTTTCAAGCTTTGGATCCATGTGAATATCTTGCAAAAGGTAGATTGAATAAGATTTTGATCGCAAATAATGAAACACATCCCTACGTTTTTTGGGATTTGCTAGGCCCTGACAGTTCATGGACATCAGTTTTAATTCCTCACTATCAACCATTATTAAGGTGAAATTGTTTTTCACAAACATTGCATATTCGCATGGCTTTCCTAGAAATTTTCGATATGAACATTCTCAGACAATGTGCCTTAAATTCAAAATTAAATAAACAATGCATTTTTTGCATGACCTCACATCTGTTTCACAAACATTCTGCACTAACCTTAGACACATTTCAAACCATGAAGAACCATTCAAAGCATAAAAAGAATATGAACAAACAAAAAACAGGCAACAAAAGTAAAACACACAACATGTAACATGAAAGACGCGTGCATAGCACGTGCGGTCTTTACTTGACCGCTAATCATGAAAAAAGGGAGAAGCCCAAGCTTCTTTTTTTTTCTCACAAAATTTAGGTTAACTCTTTCATGAAGATAAATTCAATGATAATAGTAATGAAAAATATAAGAATTAACAAGAAGCCCACAACAACAGTATCAAAAAGTCATCCTTCTCATCATTCTCATAATTGATTCACAATGCGTTGAGTTCACATCTTACTACGGAATGGAGAAAAAAAAACAAACAAAACAAACAAACAAAACAATCCTACTCTTTCAAAGTTGACAAATCCACCTCATATAGCTTCCCCCTCCCCCCCCCCCCTTCAACCCCTGCCCCCCCCCTCCCCCCCCCCCCCCCCCCCATGGACCGCTCCCCAATCCCCACCCTCATAATGTTAATTGTAGAATATGACAGACTTTGCCACAATTAATCATATTAGGACCAATAATAGCCTTGTCTACTAATATGAAAACTGCTACTTTAGACCAAACTTTTCTTTCCCTCAAGAATGTTGCTTTTGAATTCCATGAAATGACAGGGAAAAAAAAAGTGTCATACGTATTTGATTTGCATTACGATGGTCGTAGCTTTTCCTTTCAATTTCGTGTCGGAGTCTGTCATTCCCAGGTAGGAGGGTGGGGAGCAGGGACATCCCGTGCAGTCCACTGTCATCATTCCCCAGCACCATGGCCCTGCAGCTCCGAGTTTCTGGGTCAGGAGGGGACTGTTTGGGAGCACACTCATTTTAAACATTAACATAACTTAGTTAAACATAGCCTCATGATCTCATTAACAATAACTTAGTTAAACATAGCCTCATGATCTCTCCCCCCCCCCCTCCCCCCATCCCCCTCCTTTCCCCCCACAACCTCCCCCTCTTCCGCCTCTCCCCCCCCCCCCCCCCCACCCCCCGAAAAAAGAGGTCACTACAGAAAATGTGAACATTAAAGTAAATTTACCTTCATGTGAGGTGAGATAATTTCTTTAAAGAATGAATAAACAAAAAATAAAATACTTTAAGAAAATGTGCATCAACGTCATCAGACTACATGAGCAGCCCCACGTAAATAAGTTTTACACATTAGCTTAGTGTTTGAGAGCTACTTTTTCTTTTCTCCCCCCCCCCCCCCCCCCCCTGTTTTTTTTTCCCTAAAAAGAAGTAGAAAAAAATGGGTTTTTGTTATTAAGAAAAGTGTACCTAATTATGCATTATATAAACCTGGATCTGCACATCGGCCTACACGCCAACACACATTGGGGGCGCCTACACACCAGCATATCTTTAACTGTATAGTAAAGGGACACACCGCTCGATAGATATATCATTATACATACATATCTTAACACCTGCAAATACACATATGCATACACATACATATACATTCGCCACTTGTCTATGTTTTCCTTATACATGTTGAAGTATGTGCGTTTTGCTTTGAAATAGATGCTAAAGACAAATAGAAAGACAAACCATGTTGACAATCTGTTGACAATCACAGCAAAGCAGAGCCCGGCCACTGGACAACAAATGCTCCATTAGAGTCTGATCCATACTTCGAAAGAAGAAAAAAACACTCACGTGTTTTTACAAATAAATATGAGTACTAAAAACATGCAACAAAGCAGTACAATTCTAAAATGCTCCACTGAAATCCGGAAGAAAAAAAACAACTCACACGCTTTTACATACAGTGTGAGAGCACAGCAATAACATTAAGCAATATAGTACCTTTCTGTTTACAAATTACCACATATTGACTAGGTTTTGCCCCTACTCCCCCTGTGTTGAGGCCGCTGTGCTGCATGGAAGCTTCCTCAGGTCCCGCATCCTCTGTCCGTCCGTCCGCACTGCTTCCCTCACATGGCGAGGCTTCCCTGCTGGCTGGCGGTTCTCCATCGCTGCCTGTCGTTTGGCCCACGGCGTGTCGGGACTAGAGAACTATAAAATAGGCATTCTGGCTCACCCACCTCCGCCAGCTCCAACCGGCTAAAGCCGGTTTCGCTGTTGCTCCGCCGGCTTACCCAGAATGCCTATTTTATAGTTCTCTAATAGTAAACACTTTACAAACATACATAATGTGTAGGATTATCTGTTTTATAGTTCTCTGTCACTGGACCATTAAGAAGTAAACAAACAAAACAATGGGGACTTGGTTAACCATGCCTTTATTCTTAGGAGGGCTATTTGTCAACCAAGTTGGGATTTCATTCTATTGTGAGGAATGACTGGCTATTGAAAGCTATCTGAATAGGGAGTGTCTGAAAAGGGGTGGGATGTGTGTTCACACAAGCGTAGAATCGTGGCACGTTGTTGAAGATTATTCTAAGCAGCCACCAAGTGCACTTATTCTCAAGAATTCTAGGATTCTAAAAATAGTACCGCTCACGCGTGAACGGTAGGTTTCCAGACAAGCCAGCTCCGACAGATAGGATTCTAAAAATAGTACCGCTCACGCGTGAACGGTCTCAGCAATCGAGATATCACCCTCAGTTTACGGGAATAGGAAGGTGAGATTCTAATATCAAACCAATCTTTCCCATTTTTGTCTTGAGTAATCTAGCAATTCTTGATGAACGGTTTGTGATTCAAGAAGTTCTATCTCAGAAGAGATACTGTCTTGCGACATAACACAACACTGAAAACACGACTGCACTGCACACCCGCAAATGACAAGACAGCTAGGTTCAGTTGCTAACAACACAAGTGCTGGGCGGAAATGTCGTCACTGTTACTAATCAGCTGATTCTATCTAGTCTTGTGATTGGGGGAAGGTAAGAAACATGTTTTGATATGTTTAGAAATTTAGCCGCCTAAATTTATACAATGACGTCTAACGCCTGTACTGAACGACGCCGTCTAAAATTTATACAATGCTGCGTGGCGGCCCGACTCCGTTTATGTGTAACTCGACACGAACCAGGAAACAGTGCGGCGCTTCGACTCGGCTATTGTGCAGTTAGTAAGCCGGGGCCAGACATGTCTGACCTAGATACTACATAAAGGCAGAAGGGAGTTGTCTCCCGGAAAAGAATGTAACAATTAATTGTGAAAAAAATCGTCATTAAGTCGTTCTAGGTTCTTATTCAAGTCGGCATCACGTTCTTATTCAAGTTCTTAACAAGTTTTTATTCAAGTTCTTAACAAGTCAACATCAAGTTCTTAACAAGTTCTTATTCAAGTACTTATTCAAGTTCTTAACAAGTCGTCATCAAGTCGTCATTAAGTTCTTATATCAAGTCGTCATTAAGTTCTTATCAAGTCGTCATTAAGTTCTTATTTAAGTTTTATCAAGTCGTCATCAAGTCGTTATTATAGTTCTTATTCAAGTCACTTATAATTATTTATTAAGTTCTTGAAATATTATTCCATCTGAAATGGATCAAAATGATCTTTTGTTGTTGGCGGTTCTGGCATGCTTTTTTGTTTGGCTTCTGTATTTAGTGGTTGAGATTTTTTTGACTGCTTTGGTTTTTGCTGGCGTTGTTTATATGTTTTAATAAACGTAATAACCACCCCCACCAACAGCAATGACGCCAAAAATGCTAACTCTTTTAATCCAAATAATCCATTCGACTTTGGTGTTGTAGGTCTTGAATCAACTTGTGTATTTACAGTTGAAACAACTGTTGGCGGTGTTATGTTTTCATTATGAGTTATATTCTGTGATTGCAACATTAATTTTTTTTGTTTGTTCCACTCTGCTATTTTTTTCCTGCTGCAACACGCCCAGGATGAGGAGGCTTTTTACTGGTCACTTTCTCCATCAATGTTTTCTGCTGATTTTCTGGCTCGGTCATTTTGAAGGGAAACAAAATCTATATGATTAAAAGTAATTAAATCCCATGATTAATGGCGACAATAATGTTCCAAATCTGTAATATAGATCACATCCTAGAGACTCTAATGACTTTGTTTAAAACGGGATCCTGTGTTAAATCATACATAAAATCTTGTTCAGAATCAATGGGAGCAAATCTACTAACTAGTTTAGTGTACAAACTAAGAACCGTTTGCCCAACCACTTTTTACCATTCTTGACCCCAGTTGCGCTTCATACCTGTTGTGATACTTTACAATGTCTTGCGTTGACATCTGTTGAATCTGTTCTATGCTGAATTCATTTCCGAGGTACTGTTTTGTTTTTCCACACGCCGCCAAAGAATACAGCCTTTCCTTTTGACGCATAATAGCTTGGTCATCAACTTGATCATTTGTAAGTTCAGGAAGTAAATCATCGCAGTTCATGTTTTATTAATGAATAAATATTATTTTTATTTTTTAAAAATGAGCACCGAAAAAACTATTACTAACCTCGTATACCATTCTGCTGTTATTGGAGGTCTAAGTGTAGGATACACAATGCTTGGTAAAAGCTTGTTAAGAATAAAACCAGCAGATCTTGGCAAACTAGACTTTGAAGACTCAGCAAAGCTGATTGCTGTTATTACAGCTTCGTTTGCTACGAAAGATTTTCTAGTTAAGCAAGGAATAATTCCAGAAAATATAAATATGTAAAAAAAAAAACATTTATAAAAATGGCTTCACTCGTAATGATGATTGGTGGCGCTGTGGTTAATGCGCTTGCTTTTAGCGGAAGTAATTACGCGTTTAGTAAACTACAAAATAACGATGAGAGAAAAAGACATAACAGAGCTATGGAGCAACTAGCTGCTGCACAAGACACCTATGAAAAGCAAAGAATGGAGCAGTTAGATTTTATTAACGACAGACTTAAACAACAGGGACATGCAGCTTACACATTTAAAGATGTTGACCAGGCAATAAAAGAATACTTTCTAGTAACAGGCAAACAAGTTGAAACATTGCCCCCACCAAAATTTAGCGACTTTTATCAACCATCAGAAAAACAAAAGATGCAAGAAATATTGTTTATTGTCTTTGGCATGACCGCTGTGTATTTTGTTGCACAAAGTATTGGCTGAATAAAAATGTACAAAATCATTATTCTCCAAAAGGATATTGGAAGGGGAATAACAGCAATTAAAAAGCTTAGCCAAGCAGCGGGAGTCAGTGAACAAACAGCAAAAGAAATGGTTATCTAAACAAGCGATTTGGCAAATTTATCTACCAGCGCCTAAACGAATACAAAGACCACAACTTTGTGAATATAACTCCAAATGACACCCATCAAATGGATCTTTTATATTTACCCCATGATACGATTAGACGAAAAAGATTTAAGTACGCACTTACAGTCATTGACATAGCTTCAAGATACAAAGATGCGGAACCATTAACACAAAAGAGTGCTTCTGCTGTTGCTGTCGCTATACAGCTGATATACCAACGAGGACCCTTAACTTATCCTCGCATGATTCAAGTCGATGATGGTAAAAGAATTTAAAGGTCAAGTGAATCAATTATTGTTTAAAACATAGAGTTACCATTAAAAAGAGGCATTCCGGGAGTTCACAGATCACAGGGTTTGGTTGAAAACTTTAACAAACAGTTATCTGAAAGCTTTTCTCCTACCAGTATCACAGAGAGCTGATTGACAATTCTCGCAACACAGAATGGGTAAAAAGACTGCCCTCATTTTGCGCGCAATGTAATAATGAAGAATTTTAAAGGTCTAAAACCAGTACAAGCAATCAGAAAACAAACAATAAATGTTGTTGAAGGAGAGTCTTCATCAAGCAAACTATTACCATTTGGTTTGAAAGTGAGATACCTTTATTCACCGGGAGAAGCGGAAGGGGACACTCGCATCAGGGCAACAGATCCAGTTTGGAGTGTTGATCCATATGAGATAAAAAAAATTGTGAAAATGAATCCACCCGTGTATTATTTACGAGAAACTGACACAACAAAACGGCCGGCCCCTCAAAGATCTTTTGTGAAGGAAGAACTGCAGATAACCCTCCAGACACAGTTCCAGTCGCTTAATTATTTTTTAATTTAAATTAAAATGGCGGCAAGAATGGAAAAGGAAGAATCCTTACGTAAAATGGCACTGGAAGCAAGAATGGTGAAGGAAGAGTCCTTAGAAATAATGCGAAAAATATTTGATTATAATCTTGCTATTAGACTAATATTTAAGAAGATTGATTATGCCATGCTAGACAAAACCTCAAATTTTGATTGGGAAATATTAAAAAAATTCGAGCGCATTTAGCAGTAATGAAAAATAATTTGGTTGAATTGGGTGATGATATAGTTAAGCTTAACGAACTGTTTTAATCTACGCAAATACATTTGGTTTTAAAATGGAAGCTCAAAGGGAAATGGCAGAAATGGCAAAAGGAAAAGTCTTTAAAATTAATGCAAGATTTATTTGAGTATCAGTATATCATTAAAGAAGTATTTGAGAAGATTGACAATCCCTGGCTAGAACAATCGCCAGACAATCGCTTTAAAACCCCAAAGCTTTTATTTTGATTTATGGGTATGGGAACATGATATTGCGAAATGACAAAAAAAATTAAAGCACATCTAGCATTAATAAATAATATTAATTTTGCTAAATTAGATTGATGATATAATTGAACGTGCGATTGCTGAAAAATATAAGCCCATATGATTATACTATTCTCCAATGCCCGATTGCATATGAAAACTCTGGATTAACAAACACACGTTTTGTTTTGTTCTATCAATACTTTTTTGTTACAACAGTTGTTTGACCCTGTAGATTAGATCAGTTTACTTTCATGATAAAAGTCTTATTTCAAACAATCTTTTTTTTGTTTTCAGGGAAAACTTGATTCACAACACTACGGATTTCCCGTTTTTTTAAAATTTTTTTTGGTTGAAAGACTGAATTTCGCCCCAAACCAACAAACCCTTATCACACCCCCAGAAAATTTTTCACCTTATCTTACCTAAAACCCTTTTTTGTTAATATTAATCAAAGGCAAATCTTTGGGGAAACAATTGTCGCCCACCCGCTGCTTTTTGCTACTTCTAATTCCTGTTTTGTAAAAATTTCTGGGATTCGATTAAAGGGGAACTTTACTGTGTACAAACTCGGACTCAGGAAAAGGGGTTTAAAGTTCGTAAAAAATTCAACATCAAAATTCGACACTCTAAAACAGAAACCCAAAAAAAACGGGCTTTCCAATTTATTTCTTTTTTTTCATAATTTTCCCAAAAAAAGCTGATAAAAAAATTTCTGAAGTCCTGAAATTGGTTTTTGAAGTAAAATTAATTGCAACTTTTCCGGGGACCAATCAACTTTTAAAAGCTTGTGGGGATTTTCCATATTTTCCAAAACAGCTTTGTTCATCAATTTAAAAATTTTTTCTGAAGATCTGGGATTTATTCTGGATCGTGTTTTTCTTATTAGGTTTTTCATGAAGTTCTTGACAAAAAAAAATTATCGATAACAGCTGTAAACTTCAAACCAGTTTAAAAAAATTAAGGGGGGTCTGAATGAAGACAAAATTTTTTTTTGTCACGAAAATGGGGCACAAGTTTAGGGGTTTGTCTTTACACTTTTAGGGTTTTTGCCGCAAGGAAAGTCTTAGGGAAAACTAAGTTCATGAGGATTTCAAATCAATTCTAGAATGGACCTCTTTTACAACACTTCTAAGTAGGTACCCTTTTTTTAAAAATTTTTAATGCTTTGATCCTGTGACTTTTAAAGTTCGTAAGGAAGGATTGCCCCTTGCCCATCCTACAATTGTTTGCATCAAATCTGAGAAAGTTAGACCTTTTACTTGGATCATAGTTGCCAAGATTTTTGTTTGTTTTCCCCGAATGGTGCACCCATACTTTCCCCCCCCACGAATCCGTTTTAAATCATCTGAAAGGCGGCAACAAAAAAACAATTTTTACCCAAAAAATTTTTGAAAGCGTCCCACTCATCCCGGCAGAAATATAATGCGGGATCCAGGCGAAAATTTTAGAGGTCCCTTTTTTTAATTTTTCAAAACTCCGCCAACAAACGGGATCCCCATTTAAAAAGGAACATGATAGTCCCCTCGTTTTACACTCAACTTCGCCACGAAATTTTTGAAAGCGGAATAAATCAAGATCCTTTTCCCCTAAGCACTAAAAACGCCCTTTAGGGGAAAAAGGGGTGGGGGTTTTAAAATTTCCCAACTTTCGTACCAAAAAGGGGGAAAGCCCTTTCTAACAAATTTTTGGGCAAAATATTTTTCTGTTATTGGGAGGCTTAAGGACATAGCAGGACTTAAAACCCATCATGTTTGCAAAGTCTAAAAAGACATTTATTTAAAGTAAACACATGTTTTTTTCGATACTGTGAATAGAACCCTGAAGTCCGGTTATCTTGCATTAAAAGGGGAGGAAACCTCGAAGTTTTGGGAAAGAAAAGGGGCTTCCTTTTTGGTTTAAAAAAATTTAGTTGAAGTTGCATTTTTTATGGGCGCCCCCTAAACTTTCCCAAATGTCATGGTCTCTTTCTTTGGATTTTTCCGCGGTGGCAACCAAGGGCCGCCCCACAAACCAAAAGGAAAAGGGTGAGTCTATTTTTTGGGCCCCTTGGCGTCTTTGGGGTTTCAGAAAATTCAATTATTAAACAGGCATTAGCACTTGCGGGAAAACTTTTTTTAAAAAGTATTTTGAGCTTTTTGGGCCTGTAAAAATTTGGCTTTAAAAGGGGGCCACCATAACAAAGATAAGGGGAAATGACAAAAATTGATGTTACCTTAAAAACGTTTTTGGAATTTTTTGGGGGGTTGGCCCTTTTTTAAAGGAACAAAAAGGGGATTTGAAGTTTTCGTAAACAACTTTGGATGTTTTTAAAACCCCTTTTTCCATTCTTAAAAAAATTTTAACGCCCTTTCCCGGGGGAATTAGTTTTGTATCAAGCAACTGGGTAAACATTTTTAATTTTCGCTGCAGCTTAACGGGCGGAATTTTGTTAAACATTTTCACAAAATTTTGTTTGCTATTTTTTTTTTTTTAGTATGCACTATAACAACCCTTGGCGTATTTTGAGGTAGTCAACCCTTAAAGGTTTGGCTTGGGTAAACTACATGACCCGGGTTTTCGCCTATTTTGGGGCGTTTTTGACACTCAATTGGGGAAGGTTGGTTTTTTTTTCAACCTGTGTAGAAATTTAAAATTATTGGTGGATTTTGTTTTTAAAAAAGACCCCTTTTGTCACAGCCAAGGAAATTCAAGGCCCTTAAATTTTTTAAAAATTTTTGGCCCCTTTAAATATTTTGAACTCTCCGCATTTTTGAACGTATGCCCTAGCAAGAACGCCCACATAAAACATTTGTCGTTAATTTTTTATGTTAAAAAATTTCTTTTTTTGCAAAAAAGTTGGAGGCGGGGAAAAATAAGCCTTCCCCCAAAATTTTTCCCCCAAATTAGTTTTGGGGTTTTTTTCTGTTTCTAGGACTTCACCCTCTGCCCAAACCCCGGGGCCCCCCCATTTTAAACTGCTTCAGAGGCTTCATTAAAAATGGAAAAAAATTTTTTTTTGGGGCCCAAAAACCCGGGGGTTAAGTAAAATTTTAAAAAAAAAGGGGAAAAGTCTTTTTTTGGGGGGAAAAACCCAACTTCTGGGGTTTTTTTTGTTTTTTGTTTTTTATCCAAAATTTAAAAAAACTCCCCTTTTTCTTTTAACTGGAGGGGTTTTTTTTTATTTACCCTTGGGGGAAATTTGGGAAAAAGATGTAAAACCCCTTGCCTGTCCCTTTTTTTTGGAAACAATAATTTCCAAAAAGCCCTTTTAATTTTAAAATTTTTGGGCAAACGGGTTTTTTCCCCGACCTTTGGGTTTTAAAAAAAATTCATCTAAACCCCTTTTATAATTTAACCCCCGTTGACTTTTTTTCAAAAACCCCAAAATTTTTTTTTAAAAACAAAAAAAAAAAAATTTTAAAAACAGAATAAAAATCAAAGGCCCCTTTTTTTCCCCTTGGGGTCAAAAACAAAAGGAAAAAAACCCCCTTTTTTGGGGTTTTTTAATTTGAGCGGGTTTTTGAACAGAGTTTTAAAAGTTTTGGGTTTTCTTTTTTAAACTTTCCCTTTTTTTAAACTGGTTGGGGGGGTTCCCGGGGTTTTTTGAAAAAAAATTTTTCCCTTCCCCCTTTTTTTGAAGATAAAAAAATTTGTCTTTTGAATCCTAAAAAACACCTTTTTCCCCACAAAATTTTTTTATCCGTGATTTTTTAGTCGCAAGTGCTTTTTTTTTTTGTAAAATTTAAAGGGGAAATAATTTAGTTTAAATTTGTTGAACCATAGCTGTGTCCCTTTTTTTGGGGGTTTTGCTTTTTTTTTTTTTTCTGACAGCATTTTCGGGGCCCAAAGAACACAGGCCAAGGTTTTTTAAAAACAAAAACCCCCTAGAGGGAAAACTGCCGGCGCCCCCACGCCTTTTTGTAAGGGGGCCCACACTTTTTTCCCCCCTGTTTTTAAAAAAAATAAATTTTTGGGCCCCCAAAATTTAAAAAAGGAAAAAGCAAATTAAAAAAAAGCAGAATACCTTCGTTTGGTTTTTGGGGGGGATTTTTTAAAAAAGGGGGTGGGTCCCGTTTGGGGTTTGGGGTTTTTTTGTTTTAAAAATTTGGGTTTAAACGAAAGTTTTTAAAGTCTACAGCAGCACTATCTCTTTTGGGGGGTTTTTTTGGAAAAAATCGTAACAGAAAAAGGGGTTTTTTAAAAAAAAAAAATTTTTGTATTGGATATTTTTTTAACTTTATTTAAAAATTTAACTGCGCATCATATATTTAAAAAAAAAATGTACATTAAGTGGGGTTTATCCCCTCCCCTTTTTCTTTATCAATTTTAAAAGTTTTTGGGCTTTAAACTGTTTTCTCCCACTCCCCGGGAACTTGGGGGAAACCTCTGGTTTTTTCCCTTGGTCAAAACCATTAAAAACCCCCTTTCGTTTTTTTAAAATTCCCCCCCAAACTAACACTTGAAGGGGTAGGGTCTTTTTTTAAAAACCCCAAAAGGGCCTCTGTTTGGGGGGTTTTTTAAACCCCCCCGCCTCCAAACAATTTTTTTTTTTCAATTTTAAAAAAAAAGATAAGGTTTTAAACCCGCTACCGAACTTGGGTTTGGGCACCCTCAATTTAAACATTTTACTTTTTGGGTTAAAATTTTTGGGGTTTAAAAAAATTTTTACTTTTTCCCTTTTGGGGAAAGGTTTCTTTACTTCACACAGCAAAAAAAAAACCTTTTTAAAGGGGTCTTTGGGGGGGCTAAAAAAAAAAAATTCCATATTTTGTCTGGGCCCCGCTTTTTGGAAAAATTTTTTAATGATAATCACTCTTTTTTTTTAAAAAATTTTTCTAAATTTTTACTGAAATTTTTTTCTCAATTTGCCCTTTCTAATTGGGGTTTTTTTAAAAAAGCCCAAAATCTAAAGGGTGTTTAAAAAGCTGTACTTGGAAACCCTGTCGCGAACTAAAACACTTTTTTAAAATTAAAAAGTTTGTTCATATGAAAATCTTCTTTTTTAAAAAGCTCCTTGAAAAAAGGGGGGCAAACCTTTTAAAAAAACTCCCAAAAACTAAGGGGGTTTTTAAAAGGGGGGTTTTCCAAAAACCCCCCTTTTTTGCCCCTTTTTAAAATTTTTTTCCGTCTTTTAAGGGGGTCCGGGGGTCTATTCTGTTTTTTTAGTGGGGGCGGGGTTTTTTTGATTTTTCCCTTTTTAAAGCAAGAATTCCCCGGGCCCCTTTTTTTTCGGGTTTGCCATAGGGTCACAATAGAAAAAAATATGCTGCATTGTTAAAGAAAAAATTTCTTGCCCCCCAAGTTTTTTAAAAAATGTCCGCTTGGTCTTTTGCTGAATCAAGTTTTATTTTAAAAAATAAGCCGTGCAAAAATCCCCCCCACAATTCCCCCTTCATCCGGGTCCCCAGGGCGGGGAAAATTTTTACAGTAAAAATCTGATCCTGAATCAATAGTAGATGGATTAAAATTTTAACAAAAAAATTCTTTTAATTTCCCTTTACGCCAAAAGGGGGCTTTTAAACTTTTTATGCGGGGCAAAAACGTGGGCCCTAAACTTTTGACATTTTTTTTTAAAAAAACAAAATAAAAAGTTAAAAATTAAAAAAAAAACATGGCAGAAGAAGGGTTTTTGAAAGTTTTTGATCCCCGGAAAACACAAGATGAAATGCCCCCTTTGACCAAAATCCAATTTCAATCATTTTCGGGGGTGAAATTTAAAAGAAAATAAGGTCAAAAAATTTTTATCAAAGTTTAGGGGGCCCAAAAACCCCCAAATTTTTAACCCTAATGATTTTTTAAACAAAAGAAGACCAATTTTTTTTTGAAAAACGAGCAAGGGCAACTTGTTCAGCTTTTCAACTAAACCGAAACCCCCAAAGTTTTTAAACAAAGACTACCAAATTTAAAAAAAGGCTCATTTTGAGGGGATCAAAATCGCCTTGGGGATTTCTAAACCGCGAAGAATTTGACCCGTTAGGCAGTTGCTAAACTTCAAAACACACCCACAAGAACTCCCAAAAGATAACCAAATACCCAAACATACCCCTTTAAAAATTTAAGCCCAAAAGCCCCAAAGAAATAATAGAAACCAGTTTTTCCCGAAAAAAAACATTTTTAAAAAAATAGCACGGAAACCGCCGCTACCCATGAGAGAAAAAACGGGCCCCTTTAACATGCTTTTAAAAACATCAGAGGCGAATAAACAAAAAATTTTGCAAAACTGGGTAACTTTGATGAGCATATAAAAAGAGAAAAAGAAAAAACCCAGTTTTAGGCTGAGCCCCCAAAAATTAGGGCCTGGTGTTAAAAAAAAAGAATAACACAAAAACTAAAAAATCTTGAACAAGAAGGGCAGCAAGACTAAAGTGTTTTCTAATAACCGAGAACAATTAAAAAATCAAGTGAGCCAGAATAAAAAACTTTTCCAAAGAATTTTATATAAGCCCCAACACTACAGAAAAGAATAAGAACACTGTTTTAAAAGCAAGGTGTCACATTAGCGGGCGTTTTTAAAAAAGCCTTTTGGTTTGCCCAAAAAGTACACTGTTTTGCTATTTCAAGGGGGGTGGGGACAGTGCCCCAGGGCCCCCCCAAAAAGATAAATCATGGTTTAAAAAAAAAAAACTCGATCACCTTTCAAAATTTTTTTAAAAAAATTAAACCATAAAAGGGAATAGACTCCTTTTCCTGGAAAAATAGGGGGGATCGTTAGCTGGCTTTTGTTTTGCCCCCCCCGTAAAAATAGTTGGTTTAAAGGCTTAGCCTTAAGGGCATTAGTTTCTTAAAAGTTGGGTTACTTTTTTATTTAAAAAAAAGACCAAGTAATCCTAGGGCATTTTAAAAAAATTTAAAAAGTGCCACTTTTCATATTCATGGTCTTAAAAACTTTTGGGGGAAAAAGGGGTTGAAAGGGGGGGGGTTTTGGGGGGGGCCGGGGATTGGGGGGGGCTTCTTTTTTTTAAATTTCTATTGCTGGCTTAGAATTTTAAAGTCGTTTTTTTCCCCAAACCCTTTTCTTCTTTTACCAGCCACAAGGATTTCATTATTATTTGTTTTTTTAAAAATTTTTCCCACCTGGAGCCTGAGGTCAAAAAGGCAGCATGTATAAACCAGTGCCGACAGGGAAATTCTACTTTCGGGTCTTGCGTATTGCAAAACAAATTTTGGGGGGGCCCTTTTTAAAACTTGGGGGCCCAAAACAATTCAAATTTTAAAAAACCTCTAAATTTGCTAAATACTTTTTTTGGGCGTCCCAAAACCCAAAAAAAAGGGCAAATTTTGTTTGAATCTCGTTTGTGCTTGCGAACCCCAGCAAACACCAAAAAAAAGGGGACGGAAAAGGGGGGTCGTTTATTTTTAGTTTTTAAAACCCGCCTAGTTAGGCCCTTAGAAGATCCAAAAAAATGTTGTCCTTTCTGTTTTATGCTCTTTGGGTTTTATGGACCCCAGTGAAAAATTGTGGGCCCGAAGAGAAAAAATTTTGTAAGGAGGATTTCCCAAACAAAAGTTATTTTTTCTTTTTGGCACCCCCAAAAAAAAAGGGTGCCTAAACCAAAAAAAAAAAAAACCAACTTTTGTCTAAAAACCCGTTTTTTGGGTCAATATCAAATTCTTAAAAGAAACCTTTTTAAAAAACCCGTAATTTTATTTTTGTTTCTGAATGGATTTAAACCCTTTTTTCCCTTTTGGGAATGGGGCTTGCAGTTCAGACAAAATACGTCGAAGGGGTAATAAAAAAGAAATCTTTAAAACTTTACCCACCAAAGGGTCAGGAAAGATTTAAATGATCAGCATACACACTCCAAAAAACCCCGGTTTAATTTCACCCCCAAAAAAAAACCCGCAAAGTTTTTAAATGGGTTTCCCGAAAAACTGCATCGGATGACTGGGAACCCCCACCTTTTGGGATGTATCGTTTTTGGGTAGGAGGGTTTTAAAATAACGATCCAAAGGAATACAAACCCTTTTCCCTTTTAAAGGGGGTCCCGACTGATCACAGAAATGTCGAGGGGTCAGTTTGTTATATTTTTTAAAATTGTATTTCGGTCCAACCCGAATATTTGGGATTTGTATATTTGAATGCACTCATTTTTAAAATTTTTTTTTAAAAAAAGTTTTTTTTAAAAATAACAACCAAGACAGTCCTTCGTTTTTTTTTTGAATATGCAATTTTATAAAAACTGCGGGAAACCCCAAAAGGGGCGCACCCAAGAAAAAATTCTACAAAGTCGTATTGGGGTTTTAAAAAAATCAAACCAAGAGGAATAAAAGATTCGAAAACTGGGTGACGGAGGAAACCCTTTAAAAAATTAAAAACCAGTTTAACCCAAACCGGGTGGTTATTTAAAGGTTTTTTCACAAAAAACAAAGATTTAAATTCGACATTACTCTCCAAAATTAACCCAAACAAAACTAAAAACAAAAAATTTCCCCTTTAAACCGAAAAAAAAAGTAAGTCCATTAAATTTTTTTTATGTAAATCCGCTAAAATGAAAAGGGTAAAAAAATCGAAAATGCTATCATAAATTTAAAAGTTTCCCCAAAAAGAAACCAACTTAATTGGGGGGGAGAAAAACCGCTCGTCTTCCTTAAATCCAATTTCTCTTGTACATTTGGATGAGCTTAATAATGTGAAAACTTTATATTTATGGAAGGCCCCCAAAATGTTTTAAGAGCCTTTAACCATCCCGGGGAAAACTGCCAAAATTGCGATTAAAGAATTAAACGATTCCCTAATTTAAAAGTTTTTTAAAAGGAATTTTGCTTGTGGGAGGGCAATCATTTAATATAAAAAAACACAGATAAACAGGGAAAGTCTTTAAAAGGATAACCTGCACATTAGTTTTTTGGAAATAAAAAAAAACGTTGTTTTAAAAAAGCCCCGGGACCCAAAGATTCGGGGGTTTCAATTGCGCCTTTTAAAAGGGTGGTAAAAATTTTTTAAAAAAAAAAGACCTTGGGAGAAAGGGTTTTTAAAGGAAATTTGAAAAAAAAACGGTTGGATAGGCCCCTTTATATGGATTTGAGACACTAAAGGAAAGGTTATTATAAGCGCAAAGAGGGTTTACGACAACAAAAAAAGGTTCCCCAAACTAGAACAAAATACGCAATCTAGAACAAATAATACAGGTCTTTTGAATTAAATAGTTCGAAAAAATGACCAAAAAATGGCACTTAGAACCATATTTAAAAATGGGAAAATAAAATTTTGAATTCCCAAAACCCATTTTTTTTAATTTTTTTTTTTTTTTTACCGGGCAAAAAAGTTTCAGAAAAGCATTGAAAATCTGGCCCCCCCTTTCTGTAAGTTTTATGCCCGAAAGGGCCGTCCCGGAAAAAAGATCGGGAAAAAAGCCGTTTGGGGACAAACAGTAAAATCCCCCCCAGAAAGAATCGGTTTTTAAAAAACTTCTACAAAAAATTTCAGTTTTAATTTCCCCGCCCCAAAATTAGGGGACACGTTTTACAATGATATTTAAAATTTTTGTCTTTAAAAAATGAGGCCAAAAAATTTGGGGCGTGGGTGTCAGTGAAATCTTATGAAAGGAAATTTTTATTAGCTGGCAAAACTTTTACGGACAAATTAAAATTATGCGTTGTTCTTTACAAAGGCGAAGGGAATTAAGGCAAAACAACAACAACAAAATTGATATTTTTTAAATAAAGGGGGGAAAGGGTTTTTTACAGAACTGAACGGATTAAAACTTAAAACAATTTTTGGGGCCCTTTTAGGGTTTTTTTTAACTGAACAAGTTTTGACAGAGATAAGATAAAAACAATAACTGGATTAGATTAAATTCCCTTTTTTAAAACTATTTACAAACGACCTTTTTGGTTTTCAAAAGTTAAAAATTTTTTGATAAAAAAACCCCCCAAAAAATTTATTTTGGACAGACTGGTTTTTGGAAAAACAATATTTGTCCCCCCACCTATTACAAAAAATTTAAAAGGTTTTAATTTTTTATCTTTTAGTAATTTTCGCCCAACACTTTAAAAGGGAAAAAAGGGAAATCAAAGACAGAAAGGTTTATAAAGGACAGAAATGGAAAATATAATTTTGTTGATCCTACAATAAACGAGTGAGTTTTTTTAAAAACAATTTTTTTAGACAGTTTTTTTAAAGGAACCAGACACTATTTATTTTAGAAAGAAATGTTCGGCAAAAGAGACATAGTTTTAAAAAAAAGAAACCCTTTTTTCAAACGGCTTTCAGGGGGAAGGGCATGCTGGGAAAGTTTTGGGGGATTTTTTTGCAAAAATATAACTCGTTTTAAAAAAACTTTTGAGAGCCAAATTTAAAAACATGGGTTTTTTTTCACATGAAAGAAAAGAGACCAAATTTTTATGGGAAAGTATGAAAGAAAAAAAAATTTTTTGAAACGATCAAGGGAAAAAAGAAGGGTAAAGCAAAAACAAAGTCCAAAAGTTTTCTAAATTAGTGTTAAAAACAATAATCCAACCCAAATTTTGTTTTGTTTGTTTAAAATGTTTAAATATTAGAGAACTATAAAATATGGCATTCTGGGTTTAAACCGCCGGAGCCGCAGGGGAAACCGGGGTTTTGGCCGGTTTGAGCTGGGGGAGGGGGGTGAAACCAGAAAGCCTTAAATTTTTTAGTTTTCTGGACTGCGGCCCCGAAAGGGAGGGGGAGCTTTGGGGGTTTCCCCTCCGCCCCCGCACTTTGGGCCCCCCGCCTCTGTCTTGAGCCCCCAGGTGGAAGGGGACCTGAAAAAAAACTTTTTCCGGTGCCCTCGCCCAAAATGAGTGGGCGATCGATGGGGCCCGAGAGACGGTTTTGGGAACCTTAAAGACAAATCCCAAACTGGCTAAGGGTCTCTTCGATTTGAAGGAAATTTTAAAAAACCCGCACTTTCAGAAGACTTGCCCTGAAAAGACCAGGCTGAAAGCAAAAGGGTGGATGTTTTTATTTCCATCACCTCTGAAATTCAAACTTGGTTAGATCTTCATTTAAAGTGGATGTTTTGAGTTTTTTGCTGCTTAAGTTTCCCTTTCGCTTGGGGAAAATTTGTGTTCTTTTTTTTTCCCATTGGGCGACAAACTACCACGGTCTTTCCCTGGCCAAGGGTGGGGAACTTGCCGACCGGTGGGGCGATGCTGATGTGTAACAGGCTGGAAAAGACTGCACCCCCCTAGTTTTTTTTTTTTTACTAGACCAATGAATTGTTTATTTGCTCTGAGGCCCCCTGATTTTGAATCGCCAGTCAAAATTTATTATTTTGATGTTTTCTTTTCTTGTGTACGGTTTTCCCGTGTGTTTCTGAAGGGTTTTTTTTTCCCGTTTGAAAACGTTTTGGTTAAGTCCGGCTGACATCATCTGATAAATCTTCAAAATTTTTTTCTTTCCAAAAAAGTTGAAATTTCTTCCTTAAAGTTCGTTTTCCTTTTTTGAACTTTAAATACTTTTTTGACAAAATCGATCTAACTGGTTTATTATCCCCGCTTGACTCCGTCCCTTTACTTTTTTCCCCTATATCCCCCCAAAACCCGCCAGGGAGGCCAGGGAAATTACGTCCACAATTTTTCCCTCTCGGCCCCCCTCCTGCCTCCCCCCTGGGCTCTTTCCCGCCTGACTGCTGGTGGAAAGGGGGTGATTTTTTTTGTTGTTTTTTCATCCACTTCCCCATTTTTCTGACTGAGCGCTCCTGTAGCTGTTGTCCCCCCTTTTTCCGCTGCTTCCCCCCGGGGCGCCTTAGCACACGGGGGGGGGGTGGAATTTTTCTGACTTGAACCCCCCCCCCGTTAAATTTGGGGGCCCTTTTTTTTCTACCACGCGGGTTTGGGTTGGGGTCTTATTTTTGTTTTCCCCCCCCCCAAATTAAAAAAGTCCCCTTTTTCAAATAAAAAAAGGGAAAAAAAATTTCTGGGAAAAAAAAAAATTAAATTTTCCCTTCAAAAGGCAAACTAAAAGTCAAATTTGTTTACCACGCGGGTTTGCTTGGGCCCACCCCCAGTCCCCTCCCTTTTCGCATTGTTGCAGAGTAGTAGTTTGGGAAACCCCACACACAAACCAAACACATCAAGAATAGGCCCACCCCCTAGGCCACTCAAACCTGCGGGTCGGAAAACTTCCCGGGTTTCTACCTGGGAAATTTCCCATTCCGGTCAGGAAAGCGCACAAAAAAAAAAGTAAGGAATTTAAACAATGTTTATAAAAAATTCAGCTGGAAAAGACATAAACTTTTCCTTGGGGGCTTTTTCTTAATATGAAATTTGGGTCCCACTACAACCCCCAAAACCATTTTGTAAAAAAACAACCCCAGTTTTTTTCTAAGTCAAAAAATACGTGGCCATTTCAACGCAGTTTTAGAATTTCAACTCACGGGGCTGTTTCCCTAAAAGCTTGTGCACTCGACGACGGGGAGCGTTTAAGTCGACCCTTGAGACTTTCTTTTCCCGTTTGGGACCCAAAATGCGAGTTTTAAGAAAGGGCCCGAAGGAAAGATTTTTTTTAAAAAGCACTTAACCCCCAAAACAAAAGAAATTTTTCATTTTTCATATAAGTTGCAAAACCCCTGGAATGAATTTCCTTTCGACCATTAAAATTTTCACCTGAAAATTAAAACTTTCAAGAAAATTTTTAAAATAAATGAATTTCAAAATTTAGAGAAATGTTTTTTGATTCTGATGGGGTTTTCAATGAAGATAATTTAAATTTAAATTTTACATGCCCCTCTACCCAAAAAAGTGAAAGAAATTTAGAGGGGGGCACATGATAACCGCCCAGTTCCCAGGCTAATGAAGCCAGGTCCCTACTACTAAATACTAAAACTGACGACGGGGGGTTCCCCACCCCAACACTTTTTTGTGCTCCCCCCAATTTTTTCCGTCGATGTTTAAAACCAACGTGGCCCTATCGACTATAGATCAAGATCAAGAACAAGGGCACACACACACACACACAACAGGCACACACACCACCGTCTCGTCGGTTTTAAAAAATCATGGGCAAAAACAAACCAGTTGCCCGCCTTTTTTTTGCCCCTTTGTAGCTGACAATCGAGCGAAAAAAAAAAAATCAAGCAAGCAAACAAACCCAAAAAAACCTTCTTCACCGAAACAAAAGAGGGGAAACCAAACCACAATGATACACGTCTTTTTCAACCCGCTGCCCTAAATGCAATTTCGATTTTAAGAGTCTCAAAGAGGCGTTTCAAATTGGGCGGGAAGTTAATTTGGGGCTCATACAAAAAGCTGCGCAGTCGGGGCCCTTTTTCGCCCTTTTTTTGAAATCGCGAACGCTCACTGAAAAAGGGATAAAAAAGTTTTTAAAAAAATTTTCGTCAGCTTTCCCTTTTAACAAGAGAAAACCTATCAAGTTAAAAACAAACCTTTAGTTTAAAAAAATTCCTTTTTAAACTGGGGAAATTCCTTTTTTTAAAAAACACGCCAGTCGTGAAAAAGATCAACTTTCATTTCTTCGAGTCCCCCGTTTTTTGAGCTGTTCTTTGGGCCAAATAAAAAGCAAAAAGAAGGGACGCAAGCAAGGGAAAAAAAGTTTTCCGCCCCTTTTTTACAAGATCTGCGCGACCCCCCGGGGAATAAACCGGGGCCCCAGGGAAAAAAAGACCTGCCGATTTTGGCGGGCCTCCAAAACTTTTTAGACTTTTTTCGCCGTCCAAGCTTTTTTGATGACCCCTGGTTTTTTGGATTTTGGGGGGCCCTTGACCACGGGCCCAAAGGGGTTATTTTTTTTTGAGAGCACATGCGACAATGGTGCGATGTTCAGGGCATCCCCATGGCGCAAGACGGAAGATTTTGAAAACCCGGGGAAGGGGGGCAAAAGCGCCGATATTATTCAGTAAAAAGTAGAAATGATTTTACTGGTTCTTAACAAACGTCACAGGTTTACCTTTCGTTTTTTAAGATCATTTGATCCCTTTATTCGTGTGTGTGTGTTTAGTGGGTGGTGTGTGTTGTGTTTAACAATCCCAAAATTTCCCTTGAGGGCAAACTTTGGGAAAACACAACACCCTTTGTAGGGGGCACTAAAGACCAGTTTCACAATAAATACAAAAAATCCCCCGCTTTAAGGCTCAAATTTAAATTTCTAGAATTCACCCACAGAGCAAAGTTTTATTTTAGGAAAAAGGCATGAAAATTAGCCCGTTTTTTTTTTTTCGGTTTGCTTGTTTTTTTTCTTGTTTTTTTTTTTAAAACTATGTAACATCCAGCATGAAATTTTTCCCTCTACCTCTCTTCCTTTTAAAAATTTTTTGACTGAGGAGGGAGAATATTTCCACCCTTTTGTTTTTTCAAGTGTTTTTTATTTAAGTTTTTATTGTGTTTCTTTTAAAAAACACTCTCTAAAAATTTTGTGCAAAAAAATTTTATTTACAAGTGATTAAAGTTTTTCTCCAACAAAAAGTGTGTTTTTATCATTTTTTTTTCTTTACCTATTTTTTTTTTGTGTTTTTTTTTTTTATGTCTTTCTTCTCAAAGGAAATAGTAAAAGAAGTGTGCCCTTCAAAATGAGGCAGCGGGAAAATCTGTAAAATTTTTATTCCATAGATTTGATTAGTTGTATTGGCCTAGGGAAAAACCCTGCCCGATCTCTTTTCCAGTTCTTTCTGTGTGCTTTTTGTGACCTTTGCTTAAAAAATTACACGCTTTTTTTTTTTTTTTTCATAAAAATGGGTAGTCACCATTTTTTCCCTCCTAAAAGCATACAACTCCCACCAAATTCTAGAATGAATATAAAAACTATGTCCACAAGCATCAGTTAATAGACTAAAGACAATTCACAATAGGAATACGGGAAAACCCCTTTTCAATCTTCGCAATCTGAATAAAACTAAAAAAAGATACGAAAAGGAAAAGTTTTGATTCTGGAATAGATAGAAAAATAAAAGATAGATGGAGGAAAGGATGGAAGAAACAATATATAAAAACCCGAGAGCCAAAGATATGGGTCTTCTTCTGAGGTTTGTAAAGCCCCCACTTCAAACATCTTCCACACTTGGAACAGTCTGGGTGGAGTTGGTCGAGTAAGTTAATTTAAAAAAAAAAAAAAAAACCCAGACCCTTTTGTATTCGGACAGAAAAACCCCAGAAAAGAAAAGTTTATGTCAGAAACTTTGTTACAATTTGGGTTTTATCTCACAAGAATAAAAAACAACGTTTTTTTGGGGATTATTCTAGGGCCCTTTTTAAAAAAAGCCAAAATGGGATTCATCTGTCTGTTTATCTGCGTCCTTATCACATCTTTAATAGAAAACATCTAAATTTTAAAAATGCCTTTTTTTATCCCTAATTTGGGGGAATTTGGGGGATATGAAGCATGAAAGTTTTTTAAAATTAACCAAGAATTTAACATGTCAAACAAAACACTTTTCCCTGTTTGATAGATTTAGTTTTAAATTCAGTTGAATTTTTTTTTTTTTAAAGTATTACAAAAGCTGTAAACAGATACATTTAAATTTTTTGGTGAAAAATGCAGTGGCGTCTTTTGCATCACATTTGGTTTTCATCAGGAAATAAAAGTTTCTCCCATGGTTTTCATGTCAACTTTTCCATACTCCTTTCCAAAAAAAGGGGAACGCCTTTTCCCCTATGCATTTTCGTTTTTAGATACCACAATTTAATAAATGTGATATTGGGAAAGACATTATGTTTTCTCATGTAAAGAAACTTTCTAAAATTTTTAATTAAAAAAATTTTTGTTTTGAAATTCTTGCAATTTGTACCAGAGTCTTTTTTTAAAAATACGCGACTCCCAGACCGGTTCTCCCCCTGTCATTTTTTCCCCTAGATACAAAACCCGTTAGATATTTCTAGAACATACATGAAGATTACATAAAAATGAACATAAATTTTTATGAACAATTTTTTTGTGATATTAAATCCTAGGATGGCAACAAAAGGGGAAAAAAAGCCCTTTTTGCCATAAATAAATTTTGAGAGTAATGCATTTAAAATGAGATCCAATTTTTTAAATTTTTAACAGTTTTGAAACAACAGCACATTTTTTATAATCCTATATTTCTGAGCCACATGAAGGGGGAATTATTTGGAAACATGAAAAAAAACGACCACGAAAATTCTTAAGCCTTTCCTTTTTTTGGGTAAAAAAAAATATACTTTTGGGGGTTTAAAAACTGATATAAAAAGCTGCTGAGATACGTGTTTTAAACTTTTATCTGGAGGTTATGGGTTTTTGATTTTTTTTGTTGTTTATTTGGGGAAATTTTTTTTTCCCGGAAAACCCCGCCGAGTTGATTTTGTTTTGGGCCCAAAATTAAAACCAAAATTAATTTAATCTCTATCCCTTGTGTAAAAGGAAAAAAACTTTCCCTCCAAAAACCCCTTTTACATAAAGAAAAACTTCAGTGACACAAATTTTCGTCAAAACTGTTTTTTGTTGAGGTTTTTTTTTTTTGCGTTTTTGAATTTCCGCTTGAAAATGTCATTCAATATCCCAAATGCATTTTATTTTCAGGCCAATTTGGAAAGGATGGACTGCTTTGGAGATAGGAGACCCTTTCGTCCGAAAAAATTTGCTGTAAAAATGTGGGGGACAGCGGCTTGTAAATTTCTGCAAAGCCTCTTCCCCAGGTGACCATGGTTTTGTGGCACGAGAATTTAAAAAAGGGAGTTCCTTTTCCCTGGGTAAAACTGAAACAAAGACTTTTTCGTTCTTGTTCCCGAATGATGGACGTCACTAGCTTCAAACAGTGTATAACCATTGGTATTTCTTGTTGGGAAAAAAAATAAAATAAAAATTTCAGCATAAACAAATGTAATGGTTTTAAGTGGTGTGGGTATGTGGTGGGGTGGTTCTGCTTTTTTTTTGTTGGTTTGCCTTTTTACCCCTTTATATTTTCCTTTTTTTGTTTTTATGTTTGAAAAAAATTTTTCTGCTGCTGTTGTTGTACTTTTTTGGGACTTTGCTGTTTATGGTCTACCGCAAAACTTTTTTTTGGGTTTTACATGAGCAGGCATCGAAACTTCTGTTTTTCCTTTGGGGGAGAAAAGCACAGGGCACACGGGCAAGTCTTCACCCGACATGGTTTAAAGTCATTTTGCTTGTGTGAATGGAAAAGCCAGAATGACTGGAAGAATGGAAAGGAAACAGGCAAAGCTTTCCTGATAGACAAGGTTTTTGCTGCTGAAGACCATAAAGCAAACTTGGTCTTGAAAAAAAAGGGGGTGAAGTGTTGGATATTTTAGTTACTGTTGGGGAGCGAGGCTTGAAAGGTTACAAAAGTAAGACTTTTTTTTTTTCATTTTTCGGGAGATAGACACAGAAACCCCAAGCGACTCACGATAAAAGCCCTCACCTGGGAAAAAACCCAAGGGGTTTGAACCAGAAAAAACCGGGACTTTAAAGTTTGGGAAAGGGACCCCAGTGAGGAAAAGGGGCCACTGATCAAACCAAGGAAGAGAAAAAAAGATTTTTTCCATTCAAGTGTTTTCAGTGCGGGTAATTTTCCTTTTTAAAAATGATTCCAGCAATTGGGAAAATGATTAGTGTTTCGATTTTTTTCTGAAAAAAGAACCCGTTTTTTTTTTCATTTCCCCCCCCCCCCCCCCCCCCCCCCCCCCTCTCCACCTCACGCCCCAAAAAACCATGAACTTTTAAAAAGAAAATTTTTAAATAAACCCTGCACCTTAGTACAACCGTTGGCCAAAATCACTGGCTGAGATGTACAGTACCAAAGCAAAAATTTTCTAGATCGTTGTAGTTTTCTGATACAAAATCAGGAAGATTTTTACAAATCATTTTCATACTGTTTTTTCTTGGGTTTTTGTTTCTCCCTTTTTTTTTTTTTTCTTATTCATTAAGAGAAGTTCCCCATGGGTTTTACTCACTTCGTTTGTCAGGTTTTTTTTTGGGTTTGTGTTCCCCCCTTTCTTTTTTTTTTCATTTGGGTTAAGTTGAAAAAACCCCATGCCAAGTTATTTCAAGCTGTATTTTGTTAGAAGTCGAAGATAAATAACAAAATTTTTATGCATTGAAAACAAAAAATTGGGATTTTGCACATTTATCCTTTGTTTTTTTTTTTAGCTTAATATGATAAGCTCCAATTTAAAACTGATAAGCCACCCCCAAAAATGCACACTCCGCATTTAAAAAAGAAGATACTACAGTGTGTTTTTTAGACATTCATGTGCTTTTATTACTTAAACATATACAGTAAATTAACAGTCTATTCTATCCCCAGGACAGTTTGAGGACATTGAATGCAGGAATTTGTGCACATGGCTGGTTTTTTGTGGCTGTTCAATGAAGCTAAATGTAGCTAGGTTTAGAACATCGGAAGTTTTTTTAAGTTGCAAGTTGTTTTTTTTTTTTTGCCGTTCTGACATTCTGTGCCCTCCGGGCATTACCCCCATGCCATCATCCATCCCCCCACCATAGGCTACCCTACCACTCCAACCATAGCCCTGCCACTAAGGCCCACGGGGGACCGTCCTAGCCTCCCCCAAAGGAAACGCGTACTTTTGAGGAGTCACTTGGTGATACTGCTGAATTCATTTTCGCCTTCCCGATCCAGCAAGCAGGGACAAAAACTCCTCAGCCCCCAGCTGAAACAGAATTATTCCATTGTGGACCAGTGTGAGTGAGCGAAAAAGCATCACCACATTCCAACAACAAACCCCACAACTTTCAAAACCATGACCTCCAGTGGAAAAGGAAACCAAGGCACCGTGAGAGTAAAAACATGAAGGGGGAAAAAAATTTGAGACTTTTTGTATGCTGTCAAAGAGCACGAGGATCAAGAAGAAATGTTATGGAGTTTGCTGGGCTGAGACTGCATGACAAGCTGTCCCCCACGATTTCTTGTTTCATATTATCCTGGTGTCAGCAAGGCCCAAGGGACAGACACCGCAGTTAGATAGGTCAGAAATTAAAAACACTGACAGGGACACTCCTTTAGTGGGGAAAAATTGACTATTGGGGGTTTTTCTCATCCCAACTGAACTCGCATGCCACTTAGGTCTAAAAATCTGATAAATTGAATGAAAGGGTTGAGAAATCATCCCAGCCAAACTCTGTGAACTAACCACTGCTCCATGTGGCTTCTAAGGTGCAGCTTTTATCGCGACTTTTTTTCATGCCAGCAGGAAAGTGTACATTTTTTTGGCACCAGGGACAGAAATCCCACAAAAATTAAAAGAGCTCCATTAAAATGGACTGCTTACCTGAGCAAACATGCACAAAAAATTACAAGGGGCTAAAGCTTAAATGACCCCCTCCTTCCCACATTTCAAACGGGAACTGAGGGGGGGAAAAATTAAAGCAAATTCTTAAAAGACGGGTATTTGTTTCGCCAACGATAAGGACAACAGACTATAGGCAAAACACAATGCATTCGACCTCTTGGGTTTTTTTCAGGCAAATACAAACAACATTTAGGGACGTGAAAACAAAAAATTAGCAACCATTTTATCTTCCAATTTGGCGCAACCACTTATCACTCATATTCAGCGCAACACTCATTTTGCGCTGAATAGAAAAGAAGTGGGGATCGTTCTTCATTTTCATTGCCTAAATTTGTTTGTTTGTGCCTGGGGAAAAACCCAAGAGGTCAAGATGCATTGTGTTTTCCCCTGTAAACTGTTTGTCCGTATCATCGGGGACTAAATGCATTCTTTTTAAAATTTACACCACGCGTTATGAAGCCAATTCTGGAAAGACTTTTTCCCCTTCTTGAACGGTAAATCTGTGTAACTTCCCAAAAGGAAAAACCCAAACCCAAAACAATAAAACAGAAAAGAATGCTTGTAGGGGAATCATAGTTTAACCCCCCCCCCCCCCCCCCTTTTTTTTTTTTTTTTTTTAATTCTTACCTTTTTATAAAATTTTTGTTTTCATTTACCCACCCCCCCCCCCTGTCAAGGATTTTCAGCAGAAATCTTTTTTTTTTTTTTTTTTTTGCTCCTGCAGGGTCACCAAGTAAAGGGGATTTCTCAGATGATTAAACACATTTCACAAAAGTCCACAAAAAGAAAACGAAGATTAATTTATTGATATAACATAATGAAGTTTAAGAGGAAAAATTAGTGAACACGGGAAATGAAGATTGAAAAAAAAAAATTAAGAAACGAATTCTAAATGGAGATACACAAAAGGAATTGCAGTTTCTTGAACAACTAGATGTAAAACAAACCCCCTAATACGTAAAAGGCAAAAAAAAAACAAGTCAGCATTTCTCACACTGATCAGCCACCCAAAAACCCCTTAATCAAAAACAACCCTTTGAAACGCTACCATAGGAATTGCGTAAACTTAATATGTAAAATAGGCATTGAATCACTCGAAACAAAAGGAATATCTAAAAAAAAAACAAAGCGAAAATAAAAAACAAGTAATTTCAAACAAAATCGGGGCGACTGAAAGTAAAACTAAGATTTAGAATTAAAGAATATGAACTGGACAATGGTGAAATGGATTTAATTAAAATAAATACCGCTTCAATTTTGAAAACACCCCCCCCCTCCCCTCTCGCCCTTCCCCTCACTCAATTTTTTCTTTTTTTTTTAAAAAATTTAAGCGGGAAATTTTAGCACCATTTAAATCATCCACTGTAATTCATTTAAAGATCCAAAAAAAAATTTTTCCAAAAACAAAGAGAAACTTTTGCCCATGTTTTCCCTTATTTTTCGTTCCCCTGCCCCTTTTAAAGATTCCCATTCTTGGGAAAGAAAAGAAGGAGAAACCAATATCCGCACTTTTTTAAAACAGAGCAATTCAACGTCTCGGTTATACAGACGTCGGTTTCCCAGGTTTATTAGTTCTTTACTTATATTTTTTTAGCTCAAAAGTATTCTGTACTTTAAACCACCCGTTCTGGGAACCCGCCTAGTGTGTACCAAGCTCTTTAGATCCCTCAACATATTTGGGAAAATGGAAATATTCAATGATGCTGTTTTAAAAAAAATTTTGAAGGGAGTCATTTCATTTTTTTTCCCTTTATTTAAATAAAAAAAATTTTCACTTGAGGAAAACATTAAAAAAAAGGGAAAATTTCAAGAGAACCACGCTTCCCCGTAATCTTTTCACTCAAAGGGTCTGTTTTTTAAGGAAAAAACAAATGGACTGAAGCAAAAAATCAACTCTTAACACTACACATCAACTGGATGACTGGGCAGACCTTTAATGTTCATTTGATAATGATTGTATTTATCTCTTCTCTTTCATCTCACTTCCAAAACACTTATACAAAACAAAAAGGGAAAAAAAACTTTTCCAGAGAATTACACCATGAAATCATTCAAATCCATGGGAAAAATAATTCAAAAAAAAAACACAATAATCAAACCAAATGGGGGACTGAAGTACATTTAAACTTATGAACAAAGGAAAAAAGAATCAAAGATTGGGGACAAACTTTTTGCACTATAATAAAAAAGCAAAAGGGATAAAATTTTTTCCAATTGCATTGAAAACTATCATTAAAAGACCCGAAAGAAGGGGAAAAGAAATAAATATTAACCCCCACAAACCATCCCTTTTTTTTTTTTTTAAAAACCCCGAAGGCTCAACGGACAGAAGGAATGAATGTCCCAATTTAAAAAAAGCAAAGACCTGTAAAATTTCATCTACTATAGAAATGTTTTGCTTAAAAATTTTTTCGAAAAAGACTTTTTTTTGGGTCCCCAACCCTAAAACCTGACAAAAAATTTTTTAAACCCTGTTGATACCAACTAAATTTTAAATTTCCCGTCTAAACAAAAGGGGAGACAGGGAACACCCACAAAACAGACAAATATATGAAAAACCCATATGTTTTTTTTTTTAATGGGTCCTTTAAATCATCCACATAACAAAAACCCGTGCACACGAAATAAAGAAAAAAAAGAATGTGTAGTCCATCACCGTAAAGTAAAAAAGCTCTCCAAAAAAGAGCGAAACTTTTCTTACATTTGTCACAGGAATTTTTTCCTCTCTTTTAAAGCTTTCTTAAATTTCTTTCCAAATACAGATCAGAGACACCAAAAAAAAATCCCTTTTACCCAAAACCCGGGTGTAATAATTTTTTTTAAACTCTTTAATCTTTGGGGGTGAAAAAATTTGGATCATGGTTTGGGACTAGTTCAAACAAAGAATTGTGCTCCCCCATTGAAAGCAAGGCAAATGCCATTTGTCGACACAACACCCAAGGGAAACTGAATCACTTTTCATCAAAAAAATTTGGGGGCATGTTCACAGAACACTGCAAAACTCCATAGGGGAATCGCTCTTGAATGCACACCCGGGCGAAAAAATGGGCCCCAAACCCCTTAAAAATTTTTCAAAGGCTTTAACCACAAAATGGGTTCCCCTTGGACCCCCTACTTTAACCCCGCAAAACGGGGTTTACTTGGACCCCATACTGGGTGCACTGCAGTATCCGTGTACTGCTCTTTTTAAAAAAAAGGAAAAACCCCCAGGGCCTGTTTATTTAAAGTTTGTAGTTTTTAAAAGATGAAACCGATTCTTTCTTTCCGTTTTTTATGCTTGATACCAAAATTTTTCCCTTTCATAATAAATTATTTTTTGACAGAGTTTCAAAAAAAGTGACAGAAAAAAAAAGACTTTTTTGTGTGTCTGGGTACAGGAAAATCCAGCAAGTATGGTGAGCTTGTGGATCCAAAAAACCCACGGAAATTTTTTTATTTGTTGTTTTTTTTTTAAACAAGAAAAAAACAACGTATTAATTTTTTTTTTTGGGCCCCAAATATCACAAAGAAAAATGCTTTTTGGGACCAAGATTTTTTCGCCGCTTTTACTTTCACAGTCTTTAATCCAAGAATGAAAAAAAAAAAAACTTATCAGAAGAAGGGGAAGTCAAAGCGGGGAAACGGGGGATTCACAAGTCTGTGGGAAAATCATGTAAAGGAGGGCTGAAATTTTTCCCCCACCATTTTGGGGCGCTAGCCCTTTTTTTATGCCAAAAATATTACCTTTTCCCCTTCCCCCCCTAAGCTCCCCATCTTTTCCCATCCCACAAGATTAAACCCAAATCCAAAGGGGAACAAAAGATTTCCTGCTGGTTTGATTTTGGGGTTCATCTAAGCCCCCCCCCCCCCCCCCCCCCCCAAAACCCATCCCCCCCCCCCCCCCCCCCCCCCCCCCCCCCTCAAATACATATCAAACGTTAACCCACATATCTTTTGCTAGAAAATTGGTTTGAGGATTTTTTTTTTGTTGCTGTTTGGCCTGTGTACCTTTCTAACTCACGAGGGTCTAGGGTCAAATGGAAGACGAAACACTAAGTCGTGGCTCTGTGAAGCGCTCCGATTTTGGGAAACCCTTGCAGGCATTTGAACCTCTAAAAACTGGTTGATTTTGGGCACTGTAGCAAAAAAAGATTTAAAACCTGTCAAGTCCCAAATTTGAATGAATCCTAATTCAAATAAACCCTGATCTTAATCTTCATTCTGTGCCTCATAAACCCTTCACTTAAACCTTTATTTCAATATAATCTCCAAATTTCATTGTCTAGGCAATTCCCCTGTCAAAAGTCTTCGTTAAACTAAAAGGGAACACGTGAGGGACCCCTGGAAGAGGGTAATTACACACGGTTTCAACCGAATAAGTATTTACCCATAAGGTCTTGGGGGGTGTGTTTCTACTTTTATTAAATAAAAAACCCCCCTAAGTACTTTTAGCAGTGCATGCGGTTGGTTTCCCTCATAAAAACCCTGTTATAGCCCTCCCCTTACTTGCTGCGGGGGCTTGACAAATCTGGTAGGGTTTTGTTACGTTTGTACGGGGACTCAAATGGGTTGAGAGTAATGCCATTAGGGGGGGCATGGAAGACAACAACCAAAATATTTGCCTCCCCTAAAAATTCGTGTCAACATTTATTCAACCTTTTGGGAAAGACTTAACAACATCAACAAGTTTTAAAAAAGACCTGCTCCCCCCCTTTTGCAAAAATGTATACCTGTTAAAAAACAAAAAAAAAAAAACAGCACATTTTTTAACATTTTGATTGCCCTTTCTCTTCTTTTCACTTCACGTTCATGTTCATTCCCATGTTTTTGAACCAACGGAAAACCACCACAACCCCCCCCCCCAACGCTGCCAGGTAGTGACATTTTCACAGCAGTTTTTGTGCTCGCTGATTGTTAGTCCACAGTATCTAGTTATCTTAACTCTGACAAGGTTTTAAGTTTTCACCCCCCTCTCTGGCTGTTTATTTGCTGTAGGGGTTTAACTCTTAATCCCAAAACCCCCTCACCACTATGAAATGCTAACATAATAATTATTTAAAACCAGTTTTCATAAAACGATGGAATGGGGCCCTATGAAAACCCCTACAATTTTTTTGAGTCGAACCCACGTGAACGGGGATAAAGGGATTTTTACTTTTTTTTTTTTTTTTTTTGGCACTTTTCAAAGATTTGAAGGTTAAAAAAGGAATTGAATAAAAAAAAATTGCGTATGACATTGTGAGGAAACAAGTCAAAAGAAACGTCTTTAAAGGAAATGTATCAAGTTGACATTGTAACCATCAAACTGCAAGTTTGTATACAATCCATAATTGAATTTTTTTTTCCCCTTTTTTTTTTAGAAATGTTCTCTTGGTGGAAGGTGCGCTGTTGGAATGCCCTTCTAGTTCTAATGGATTCCTTCAGACAAAGGACATTTTGGGTTTTCTGATTTGGATCCAGCCATTCCCAACATAAAGGGGAAAACAATAAAAATTTTTTGTCGGCCAAATCATCAAGATTTCTTAAAAATTTTTAAATTTCACAAACTTTTTTCAGTCTTTCTAAGATGCAGAACCACGACAAAAAAAGGATGCATAAAACACAACACAAAATCCAAACTTTAATTCCCAAGACGAAAGTTCATTAACTATACAATAAACAAAATTTGGGCCTTGTAAATAAACAAGAACCCGGTAAAATTTAAACAGGAAATACTGTATGACCCCTGATTATTTCACTGCTTAAAAAAAAAAAAAAAAAAAACCCATTCACACACCTATGGGTGAAGACAGTTTTTAAATTGTGAGTGAGAAGTGAGAAAAAAGCAAATTAATTTCCAGAGTTTAGAAAAAAAGGCATTGAACGAACACTTTAAACTTTTTTAATTAAACATAAAAAACATCCAAAATCGATTTCTTTCTTCCCCTCCTTTTCCCCTACACGTTCCCCCCTCTTCCTCCCCTTTGTACCCCCTTCATCCATCAAAAGCATTTCCTGCCCCTTTTCAAAACAAAATGACACGGAAAGGTAAGAAATGTTTTTTGCACATTTACACAGTAAATGGGCAAAAACACCCCTTGAAAGGGACTCGTGGCCATCCCAAAAATCCGACAAGAACGCGCATCCGGCAATCCCAAAACCAAACAAGATGAAAACCCTATAACCTTTTCGGCAATTGATATCCCACTCTGACAAAAAAAAACACTTAAAAGCCAGAACTAAAGCTTCATTGTGAATACCCTTTCTTTTTTCAATGATAAACAAAAAAGGACAAACTGACAGCTTTTTTTAAACTAACTCCATTATAAAAATAAATAACTGCCATAAAAAAACCCGACACATTTTTGTCCTTTTTCAGACTTGGTCATTCCCTTTTGCACGGTAAAATGGTGGTAGTGGCCCCTAAAGATTATATTGTAATACAGGCTGAATAACTGTCGTATGGATCGACCACCACAAAAACCTTGACCCATTTCATTTTTGCTAAGTCAACCTAAAAATTTCATGTCGAGCAAGAACTGAAAAGCACTTTTTTTCCCGATTTTTGAAAATATCAAAAATTATTTTTTGGAATATTTTATTATCTTTTATTCATTTTCGCTGCCTCTCATTACATTCAATTTATGTTTGTTAGCAACCTATGGCTTGAGTGGCAAGTCTTTTTTAAAACTTTCCCCCTGATGGAAAACTTCTGAACCGCTACTTTTTTGATATTTCACACCGCCACGACTAAATACCAAAAACCCTTTTTCCCCCCCTAAATTTTCATTTTGTCTTTCTATCATGTTATTCCAAAACAATTTAGACTGAAAAAGAAAAGAGTATTACCCCCTCCCAAAAATCTAAATCGGACGAAACCAAAAAATTTAAAAAATTTTGCCGAAAAGGAAAAAAAAAAACACAATTCACTGATCCAAGACTTTCAAAAAAATTTTTTCCAGTTTAAAAGTTCATTTGGGTTGCTTGAAGCCTGCACTCATTTATTAAAAATCAAGTTATCCTGTAGGTGTGACAATTTGTTTAAAATGATAAACCCCTATAACTTTACAATGGCAAAAATGGGGAGATGGAAATACTGTATAGAAAAACCTTACTTAGTACAAACGATAATAGTGTCAACAGCTCAAAAGTATTTATTTTTGAACAGTCTTTTGATACAATTTTAACAAAAACAACACACGAAAAGAGAGAAATAGATCATGGGAAAATGAGTAGATATGGGGCCTCTCCCCGGTGGTTTATTATGGAGCATATTTCCTGCTCCCCCCCCTTGTATTATTACACAAAACTCTGTTTTGGGCAAAGAAACAAGGTAATGAGATTCAATATAATTCTCCCTTTTGTCGTAACTTGCAGTGCTCATTTTTAGGTATCTCTCTCACAACCACAATTTTCTCAGACCCTTTACCCCCAAAACTGACAGAACTTTGGTGCACCCAAAATCAGGTCCCCGCGAGGAAAACCCCCCAAAGGGGAAAACGAGCTGCATCACCGGTGTTTTGACATGCCTGTTTTGATCCGCTGGGGGCAGGAAAGATGTACCAAAACCCCTGCAAAGGGCACCAGTCCATATTGCGAACCAGCAAACCCCCTTCAAAAGGATGCCACACGTCCATACAAGTCCCCCATGTATTTGCGTAACAGCAACCTTGACACAAATCCAAAAAGGGGACAAACATGGGGAACGATCAAAAATGGGTACCACTAAGGAGAGCTCAAGCTGAAGGGGCCCCCCCCCCCCCCCCCCCCCCCCCCCCCCCCAAATGTAGACCCCTGATTTTTTTGGGCCCAAAAATACATTAAACAACAAAACAAAACTGAAAGGGGGGAACCCCGAAAAGAAATGACGGATTCCAACATCCTTTTTCCTTATCTATTTAAAAACTCAAATGGAAGAAAAATTAAAAACACAGACTTCAAACTGGGGAAAAAATTTGAAAACCACCTCCCAACCAGTAAGTATGCCTATAAGTTAAGGGAAAATTGTTTGCAATGGCTGCAGTTAAATTGATGTTTTTTA
>JAMYXO010007973.1:0-11416 GCA_033310375.1 Conus canariensis
TCTTATTCAAGACTTTTTCAATTCTTAACAATCGTCATAAAGTCGTCTTTTAAGTTCTTATAAGTCGTCATTAAGTTCTTATCAAGTCGTCATTAAGTTCTTATTTTAATTTTATCAAGTCGCATCAAGGTTTTTATCAAGTTCTTATTCAAGTCATTAAATTTTTTATAAGTTCTTTGAAAATTTATTCCATCGAAAAGGGATCAAAAAATTTTTGTTTTTTGGGCGGTTCTGGCATGCTTTTTTTGTTTGGGGCTTCGTTTTTATGTTGAGTTTTTTTTGACTGCTTGGTTTTTGCGGCGTTGTTTATATGTTTTAAAAACTAAAACCACCCCCCCCAACAGCAATGGCCAAAAAGAAACTCTTTTAAACCCAAAATTCCATTTCGACTTTGGTGTTGTAGGTCTTGAATCAACTTGTGTTTTTACAGCTGGCATTGAAACAAACTTTTTGGCGTTGGGCGTGTTATGTTTTATTATGGTTATTTTCTGTGATTGCAACATTAATTTTTTGTTTGTTCCACTCGCTAATTTTTTTCCCCTGCAACAGCCCCAGGAAGGAGGCTTTTTACTGGCACTTTCTCCCCCTGATTCAATGTTTTTGTTCTGCTGTTTTTGGCTCGGTCATTTTAAAGGGGAAACAAAATCTTATGATTAAAAGAATAACCCAATGATTAATGGCATAAAAATGTCCAAATCTGTAATATAGATCACATCCTAAGACTCTAATACTTTGTTAAAACTGGATCCCTGCGTTAAATATACATAAATCTTGTTCAGAAACAATGGGAGCAAAAACTATAACTATTTGTGTACAAACTAAGAACCTTTTCCCCAAAACTTTACCAATCTTGACCCCCGTTGCGTTCATACCTGTTTTGATACTTTACAAGTCTTGCGGCGACTTTGTTAAAAAGTTCTATGCTAATTTATTTCCAAAGGGTTTTTTTTTTTTTCACACGCCGTAAAGATACAGCCTTTCCTTTTGGGGGCATAATACTTGGCACAACTTGGGTCATTTGTAATTCAGGAAGTAAATCATCGCAGTTCATGTTTTATTAAGAATAAATATTTTTTTTTTTTTTAAAAAGGCCCAAAAAAAACTATTACAAACCCTTGTATACCATTTGCTGTTATTGGAGGCCAAGTTAGGATACACAATGTTTTGGTAAAAAACTTTTAAGAAAAAAACCAGCAGTTTCCGGGAAAAATAGACTTTGAAGACTCACAAAGCGTTTGCTGTTATTCAGCTTCATTTGCTACAAAGATTTTCTAGTTAAGCAAGGGAATAATTCCCAGAAGTATCCAATATGTAAAATTAAAAAAAATACATTTATAAAAATGGTTCACTCGTAATGATGATTGGGGCGCTGTGGTTTAATGCGTTTTGTTTAAAGCGGAAGAAATTTAGCTTTGAAAACTACAAAATAACAATGAGAGAAAAAGACATAACAAGCTTGGAGCAACTAGCTGCTGCACAAGAACCTATGAAAACAAAGAATGGACAGTTAGATTTTATTAAAAGAAGACTTAAACAACAGGGACAGCAGCTTACCATTTAAAAGATGTTGACCAACAAAAAAAGAATATTTTCTAGTAACAGGCAAAAAGTTTTAAACATTGCCCCCCACCAAAAAATTTTTGGGACTTTTTTCAACCATCAAAAAACAAAAGTGCAAAAAATATTGTTTATTTTCTTTGGCATGACCGCTGTGTATTTTTTCACAAAGTATTGGGGGGGGCTGAATAAAAATGTACAAAATCTATTATTTCCAAAAGGAAATTTTGGAAGGGAATTTTAAACAGCAATTAAAAAGAGCCAAGCAGCGGGAGTCATTGAACAAACACAAAAAATGGTTATCAAAACAAGCATTTTGGAAAAATTTATTTAACCAGCGCCTAAAACGAAACAAAGACCACATTTTTGTCAACCAATCCCGAACGACACCCATCAATGGATCTTCTATATTTACCCCATGATAAAATTGACGAAAAAGAAAAAGGGGGGCACAAAAAATACAGTTTTTTGACTAGTTTAAAGATACAAAGATGCTGAACCATTAAACACAAAAGGTCTTCTGCGTTGCGTCGCTTACAACTGAATATAAACGGGGGACCCTTAAACTTTCCTCGCATGTTTCAATCGATGGGAAAAGAATTTAAAGGAAAGTGAATCAATTATTTTTAAAAAACAAGAGTTACCTTAAAAGAGGCATTCCCGGGTTTTTTCACAGATCACGGGGTTTTGGTTGAAAACTTTAACAAACAGTTATCTGAAAAAATTTTCTCCTACCATATCACAGAGAGCTGATGACAATTTCGCAAACAGAATGGGTTAGAAGGGGGCCCCCAGTTTTGCGGCCCCAAAGAATAATGAAAATTTAAAGGGAAAACCCGACAAAGCAATCAGAAAACAAAAAATAAATGTTTTTTGAAGGAACTTTACAAGCAAAACTATTACCATTTGGTTTGAAAGTGAGATACCTTTTTTTCACCGGGGGGAAGGGGAAGGGGACACCCGCACAGGGCAACGAACATTTTGGGAAGTTTGATCCAAAAGAGATAAAAAAAAATTGTGAAAATGAACCCGCCCTGTTTTAAATTTTACGAAAAAACTGACACAACAAAACCCCAGCCCCCCAAAGACTTTTTGTAAGGGAAGAACTGCAGATAACCCTCCAAACCATTCCGGGCGTTAATTTTTTTTAAATTTAAAATTTAAAAAGGCGGCAAAAAAGGAAAAAGGAAAGATTCCTTACGTAAAAGGGCACTGGAAGCAAAAATGGTAAAGGAAAGTCCTTAAAAATAATCGAAAATTTTTTATTATAATCTTGCATTAGATAATATTTAAAAAAAGTATTAGCAATGCTAGACAAAACCTAAAATTTTGTTTGGGGAAAAATTTATTTTAAAAAAAATTCGAGCGCATTTTAGCAGTAAGGGGAAAATAATTTGGTTAAGGGGTGAGATTGTTTAAGCTTAACGAACTGTTTTAATCTACGCAAATACATTTGGTTTAAAATGGAAGCTAAAAGGGGGAAAGGGGCAAAAAGGGAAAAGGGAAAAGTTTTTAAAAATTTAATGCAGAATTATTTGAGTATCATTATTCAAAAAAAGTTTTTTTGGAAAGATTGACAATCCGGCAAAACAATCGCCAGACAATCGCTTTAAAAACCCCAAAGCTTTTATTTTGATTTATGGGGATGGGAACATGAATTTTGCGAAAGACAAAAAAAAATTTAAAGACATCTAGCATTAATAAAATAATATTAATTTTCAAATTTAGATGATATATAATTGAACGTGCGATTTGCGAAAAAAAAGCCAATTTTTAATACTTTCTCCAAGCCCGATTGCATATGAAAATTGGGTTTAAACAAAACAACGTTTTGGTGTTTGTTCTATCTAATACTTCTTTGTTACAACGTTGGTTGATCTCTTTAGATTAGATCGTAGTTTTACGTTGCATGATGAAAAGTCTTATTGTCAAAAAATGCTTTTTTATATTGTCAGGGGATAGCTTGCTGCAAAAACACTGCGGATATTCCCTTTGCTTTTTTAAAAATTTTTTTTGGCTTGAAAGATGTACTTTTTCGCCTCAAACCAACAAACTTTTGATCAACCCCCAAGATAATTCATCCTTCATCTTACCTAAAAACCTGAATATCTGAAGCAAAGGCGAATCTTTAGGTAATCAGATGGTCGTACCATCCCGCATGCCCTTTAGTACTTCAATTTCCCATGTTTTTATAGATATCTTCGAGGGATGTCGATTCAAAGGAATCTGTATCTGTGTAAAGTACTTTGGGACTGGGTCAAGGCTAAAGTAGTCGAAAAGAAATTCTAACTAAAAAGCTTCGGACAGCTCAAAAAG
The DNA here is from genome assembly GCA_033310375.1 of Conus canariensis. Taxonomy (NCBI): domain Eukaryota; kingdom Metazoa; phylum Mollusca; class Gastropoda; order Neogastropoda; family Conidae; genus Conus; species Conus canariensis. The sequence goes on from JAMYXO010007973.1 coordinate 3,874, forward strand.
AAAACCCCCAAAAAAAAAGGGCTTATCCAATTTGATTTTCTTTTTTTCATCATTACCAAAAAAGTGCATGAAATTTTCTGAACCCTGAAATTTAGGTTTTGAGTCAATTTTAAATTGCAAGTTTTCTCTGGGACCAATCTAACATCTTTCGCTTGTGCGGATTTTCCCTAGCTTTCCAAAAAAGCTGTTGTTTATCAACTTTAAAAAGGGCTTTTTCTGAAGCTCTGGGATTTAGTTCTGAGATCAGTGTTCTTCTTATGTTGGTTTCAAGAAATGTTCTTGATCAAAAAACAATTATAGAGAACCTTCAACTTAAAACCCTGTCTTAAATAAAATTGAAGAAGTCTGTAATGACGACATAATTTTTTTTTCCGAAATTTTTGGCACAATTAGGTGGGCTGTCTTGACATTTTAGACTTTCGCCGCAATTGATAGTATTATGTAATCAGAAGTTCAGGGATATTCTAATCAACTTCTAGAATGAGACCCTTTTACATCACTTCTAAGTAGGGAGCCATTTAAAAATTTTGAAATTTTTTGAGTCCTGTGTACTTTTTTAAATTGCGTAAGGAAGGATTTCGCCATTGCCCATCCATACAGATTGTTTGCAACTAAAAACCCTGAGAAGTTGACCTTTTATTGGATCATAGTCGTCCAAGTTTTTGTTTTTTTCTTTACAAAATGGTGCGACGCCAAAATGATTCCCCCACCAATCCGTTTTTAATCATCTGAAGCATTTTGGAGGTTTGACAATAAAACAATTTTTTACTCCCCGAAAATTTTTAAAAAACCCTCCCAGCTATCCCAGGGGCGCAGAAATATAATGCGGGGGTCCAGGGGTAATGTTCATGCAGGTTTTCCTATAATTTTTTAAAGACGTCCGCCAACAAAAAGTACCGCCATTAAAAAGGGAATCATGATATCTCCCATCGTTTTACACTTAAAATTTTGCCCCCATCTTAGCATGCTGGTAATCGCAGTCACTGTGTCCTTTCCCCGGACAAAAAGAACGCGCCTTTAGGGGGAAGGGCTGGGGTTTTCAAACCTTTCCCAAAGTTATGTTCCATAAGGTAAAAGCCCTTTCTAACCAAAAGGGGGGTCAAAATATTCTTTTGTTATTGGGCAGGATTAAGGAAAAAGCCGTGACTCAAGAACCCACTTTTTGTTGCATAGATCCCTTGAAAGAAGGGGTTTTTTAAAGTAAAACACAGTACTTTCTGTGACTGCGCAATTCATGCACCTAAAGGGGCTAGTACTGCTTGCATTATAAGATGAGAGTCGACCCCGAAATTTGTGAAAGAATTAGACAGTTTCCCATGTCTTTGGGTTTAAAAACTTTGTTGAAAATGCATTTGTTATGGCGGCTCCTCAAAACTTTCCGCTAAGTGATCATGGTCCTTACTTTTGGGATTCTCTGGGGAGGGCCTAAACCAAAAATCCAACGTGATGGCGGGTTCAACTGTTTTGTTGGGTCTTAAAGGCGTAATTATGATTTCGTAAGTTTAGTTTATTAGAACAGGCATTACGCACTTGCTGCATGCGTTTTAAGAAGTTTTTTGCAGCATTTGGTCCCTTAATTTGGGGGCTTGAATGGGCGCCATCTGACCTAACAATGATAAGGAAAATGAGAAAAATCTGATGATTACTATTAAATTTTTTGGGAAGTTTCGGGGGGTTTGGGGTCCTTCAAAGGGGAACAAGAGTGATCGAAGTCTGCGTAAACAACAAAGGGTTTTAGTTTGACCGTTTCCGTTCTTAAAACTAATTTACTCCTTCTCCGGGCAATTAGTTCGTATCACAGAAACCCGGGAAAAAAATTTTTTTCCCCTGTTCGCCCCGCAGCTTAAAGGGACAAAATTCTTTTTTAACATTTTCTACAGAATTCTTTTTGCTATTTGTTTTGTAGTATGCACTAGAAATTTCATCATTGTGGTTTAGGTGAGTCAAACCCAAAAGGCTTTGCATCGGAGTAAAATCTACATGGTTTTGGTTGGTTCGCCTATTGTTGGCTGTTCTTTGACACTCTAATTGGCAATTTTGGGTTTTTCTTCAGACCATTTAACTTTAACAGTTTTGGGGATTCTGTTTTTCAAATGATCAATTTTGTCTACAGCCATAGGAAATTCAAGGCCTTTAAAAGTTAAAACATTGGGCCCACGTAAATAGTTAATACTCTCTCTTCATTTTTGGCAAGTGATGCAGCACAAGAACGCCCCACAAAAAACTTTGTCGTCTGAATTTTTTATGTTTTAAAACTGCTTTCTTTGCAACAAAAGTTGGGGGCTGGGAATGAAGCCCTTGCTCAACGGCTCATCTTACCTGTCTTAAATCTGATGTCTAGGACTTCACCCTCTGACCACCAGAGCCTCTCATTTTTACTGCTTCAGAGGCTTCATTAAACTGTTAAGAAGTTGACGCCCAACCGGGTTTTAAAGTCATTTTTAAGAAAGAATGTCTGTGTTTAGTGGCCCCAGACTTCTGATTTTTTCTTTTATTTTTATATAGTCGATTAAAACAACTACCTTTACTTTAACGGAGGGTTTATTGTTAGTTTACTTGGAACTTGAGAAAAGCAGTACAACGCTTGCCGACTTTTTGGGTAAATAACTTCAAAAACGCCCCTTTTTAAAAAAGCTTTTGAAAACGTCTTCCTGGGGAGTTTTTCTTCAAACAATTCATCTAAAACCTTCATATATCTTTCCATGTGAGTTTTTTTTCTAACCAAAATATTTTTTTAAATAAAAAAAAATATAATCAAAAATAAAAATATCAACGGTCTTTTTTGCTTGGATCTTTAAACTAAAGTAAACCGCCCTTTGGGGTTGTTAATGTAGCTGTTAAAACAAATTTAAGTCTCGTTACTTTTTTTAAAAATCCTTTTTACTGGTCGGTGTCGTTGTTGAAAAAAGTTGCCCTTGCCTTTTTTTGAAACAAACTTTTGTCTTTTGTAGTCCTAAAAATCCTTGTGGGCGACTAATTCTTCATCGTGATGTTTGAGTCAGCAAGTGTTTTATTTTTTGTCAGTTTGGGGAACAAAGTTTAGCTGTTTTATTTGAACTTAGTGTGTCTTTTTAGTTTACTTTTATTTTTTTGCTGACGCACTTACAGCCAAAAACCGGCCAAGAGTTAAAGACAAACCGCCTAGAGGTTTTTTAAAACGCCGGTGACTACGCCTGTTCTAAGAGACCTACCTTTTTCCTGCTGATAGAAACACTAGGGTCGAGCCCATATTTACATAGTAAAAAAGCATTAAAGACACAGAATCCTTCGTTTGGTTTTTTGTATTTTGAAAGGGTCCTGCTTAGTTGGGTTTGGGATTTGTGTTATGTTGGGTTTAATCTGAAAGTTTTTATTTTTACAGATTTTCTTCTTTTGGGGCCCTTTTGGATAATCGTAAAACAACATGCTTTTTTAAAATAAAAAAAATTTTTGATTTGGGTTCTTTTAAACTGTTATCTTGAATATTCAGCTGGCTCATATATTTAAAAAAAATGACATTAAGTGGGTTTTTTCACTCTCTTTTTCTTTAAACAATTTGAATGTTTATTACGCTTTAACTGTTCTACACCCCCCAAAAAAAACTGATTACTTCTGTTGACCTTTGGTCAATCAAAACCGATTTCGTTGTTAAATATTCATCAAACTAACACTGTGAAGGTGTAGACTTTAGCACAAGGCTACTGTTTTGGGTTTTACACCTCCCGCCTCCAAACAATTTTTTATTTTTATAAAAAGAGATAAGGTTTTAACCCGACCGTAACTGGTTAGGACTACCCTCAATTGAACATTGTCTTTCGTTATTTTTTGGGTTAATAAATTTTTCATTTTTTTCTTTTTAAAAGGGTTCTTTATTTCACACAGCAATAAAATCCTTAAGGGGTCTTGCGCGCACTAAAATAAAGTTCCATAAGTGTCTGCTCGCTTTTTAGGGAAATTTTTAATGAGAATCACCTTTTGTAAAATATTGCTAATTTTGACTGTATTGTTGCCAAACACCTTGCTAAGTTAGGGTTTTCTAAATGTCAAACTCTAACGAGTGTCGAAAAAACTGTACTTTGGAAACAGTGTCTGTCGATCTAAAGACACGTTTGTATTCATTAACAGTTATTATATGACAATTTTTTAAGGGTCCTTGAAAGTATGGCGCAGGCCTTTTAACAAATAAAAATCAAAGGGGTAGGAAAAGCATTCCATAAGCAAAACTTACAGCTTCAAACTTGAACCGTCTTTACATTTCGGCGTCTTTTCTGTGTTTTAGTGCTTGTTATTTTCGATTCCTTTAAAAACGAAAAGATGGGGCCCTTTCATTCGGGGGTTACCATAGATCACAATAGATTAGAAATTGTCTCATTGTGTAAAGAAAATATTTCTTGCCCCCTCAAGTTTTTTAGAAATTTTCTTAACGATTGCCCGTCCCCCGATTCTGAATACTGCCTATTTACGTCTGTTGCCCGATTCGATTCTATTTTGAAAAATAAGACGTGCAGATCCCGGACAATCACTTCATCCCCTAGGTCTGGAAATTTTAAACAGTAAAGAATTTGAATCTGAATCAAAAGAGATGGGTTATTTGAACAAAATATTTGTTATTTTTCCCTTTAAACCCCCCAAAAGGGGCCTTTTAGTCTTCTATGGGGGAAGAATCGAACCATACTTGGACATTTTTTTTTATAAAAAAAATAAAAAGTTTAAATTTTTTAAAAACATGGGGAAAGAAGATTAAAGATGTTTTTGATCCTGGAGACGACATGAGTTAAATGACGCCCTTTTGACACATCCTTACAATCATTGGGGCGTGAATTAACAGAAAGTAAGGTCAAAATTTTATCAAAGTTTAGGCCCAAAAACCTCCCGAATTTTTATAGCCCCTAATGATTTTGAAACAAAAGAGACCATTTGTTTGTGAAAAACGAGCAAGGACAACTTGTTCAGCTTAAACAAAACCAACCCATCAAAGTTTTTAGCAAAGATACAATTAGAAAAAAGGCTCAGTTTGAGCATCAAAACCCTTGGATTGCTAAACCGCGAAGATTAGACATTGAGGCGTTGCTAAACTTTAAAACACACAAAGAACTCCCAACAGATTTAAACCCAAAAAAAAAACATACCCCTTAAAGATTTTAAGCCCAAAACAGACGAAAAAATAGAAACCAGTTTTTCGAAGAAACAGTATTAAAAACATCACGATCCGCCCCCTACCTTTGAGAGAAATAACGGGCCCCTTTACATGCTTTTTAAAAGCTCGGGCGAATTAACAAAAAATTTAGCAAAACTGGGTGAACAATGAGCATATAAAAAGAAAAAAAAAAAACTAGTTGAGGGTGATGACCACAATAGGACCTGGGGTTAAAGAAAGAATAAAACAAAGACTAAAAAATCTTGAACAAGAGGAAAACAAGATAGAATGTTGTCTAATAACCCCGGGAAAAATTACGAAAATCAAGTAGCAGAATAAGGAAAAATATCCAAAAATTTTTTATGAAGACACAAACAATCAAAAACGAAAAGAACACTGTTTAGGAGCAAGGTGTCACATTTGCAAGTGTTTTTAACACCTTAGGATTTGCAAAAAGTACACTGGGTGTTGGCTTTACAAGGGGGGGTGGGGGGGGGAGCAGTGCCCCAGGCCCGCCAACTCCGTCGTCAGTAAACATGGGGGAAAAAAAAAACTCGATATCTTTCAAACTTACTAAAAAAATACCAGTAAGGCAAAAAGACTCTTTGCCTGGAAAAATAGGAGGATCGTTTGGGTGGGTTTTGTCTGCCGCAAGTAAAGTAGTTGGCTTTATGGCTGACATTATGGGATAGGCTTAAAAGTTGGGGTTTTCTTATAAAGATAAAGACCAATAATCCAGGGGATTAATCCAAAAAAAATTTCCGTCTTTTCATATTCATGGGGGCCTTTTAATTTACCAGGGATTTGGGTTGGGGTTTTTAGGGGGTATTGGATGGGGTTTTGAGGGGGGTTGTTTGTTTATTTTTGTACTGGGTCAGAATTTATGTGTTTTTCCCGCCTTCTCTTCTTTTTCCACCCCAAGGATTTCATTATTTTAAATTTATTATTGTTCCATCTGGGGAGTCTGAGGGCAGAAGGGAGCATGTATAAACCAGTCCCCAGCAAAGTCTACTTTCTCTTGCAAATTGTAAAACATTTTTGGGGACCTTTTAATACTTGAAGGCAAATCAATTGCAGATTTAAAAATCCCCTTAAATTTGCTAAATACTGTTTTTGGGCGCAAAGCCCTAGAAGGAAACGTTTATGTTAATTCGTTTGTGCTTGCGAACCTAGCAAACACCAAACATAAGTCGAATAGACGTTTATTCGTTCTATTCCCCTTTTGTTAGGCCCTTAATGATCCAAAATAAATTTGCCTTGTTTTTTTTATGCTCTTGCTCTATGGACCCGGGGTGAACAGTTGTGCCTGAAGAGAAAGTGTTAAGGAGGATTGAACATAGTTAACTTCGTTTCACCCCCCAAAAAAAATAAAGGGTGCCTAAACCATGATTAAACCAACTTTTGTCTAAAGTCGTCTTTGGGCAAAAAAATTTCTTTACAGATCCTTTTCAAAAGCCTTGTAATCTATTCTTTGCTGAAGGGGTTTAAAAACGTTTTTTCATTTGGTAATGGCGCTTGCAGTTCAGAAAAAATGTTGAAGGTGAATAAAAAAAAAATTTATACACTGACCTCACCAAAAGGTCAAAATTTTTTAAAAATGATCCGCATACCACTCCACACCCATTGATGCACAAAACAAGCAAATTTTTAACGGGGTTCGATAAAAACTGCATCGGATGACTAAACCACACTTCGGGATGTAGTCTTTTTTAATGGAGGGTTAAGTTTATCTGTCCAATGGAGTACTAACCTTTCTTGAAAGCGTCGTCTGGTCACAAAATGTCCAAAAAGGGGCATTTTTTTATTTTTTTAAGATTGTATTGGGGGGCCCAAAGAATATTTTTTCATTAGTAATTTTGAATGCCTCATTTTTTAAATTGTTTTAAAAATGTTTGTAACAAAACAATCAAACAGTCCTTCGTTTTTTTGAATATGCATTGATAAAAAATGCGGAACCCAAAGGGTTGCACTCCAAAGAAAAATTTTTTTCAAAAATCGATGGGTTTAAAATTTAAGTGAATCCAAGGAAAATAATAAATTGTAAAAATTAACAATAAAGAAGCTTTGTTAGCCATTTTTAAACCCTACTGATGGTTATACGGGGTTTTTCTCGCTAAAAAAAGCAATGAGAACTTCAACAAAACTCTCAAATTAACAAGCAAATCTAAAAACAAAGTTGACATTCAAACCGAAGAAGAAGAATAGACCATTAATTTTTGAAAAGTAGAGTAGCAAAAGGGCTTTTTCAACGACAAAATTTTAGATTTGTGGTTACACCAGACGAAATACTTTGAGGGAGAAATCCGCTCGATCTTGCTTAATTCATTTCTCTAGTTCATTGGGGCGAGTGACCTGATGAAAAATAAAAATAAGGAAGGGCCCCCCAAAATTTTTTTAAGAGCTCTTCCATCAGGGGAAGTGCTTTTC
>JAMYXO010007974.1:0-7500 GCA_033310375.1 Conus canariensis
AGAGAGCAAGGTGTCACATTAGCAAGTGTTATAACAGCCTTAGGATTTGCAATAAGTACACTGGTGTTGGCTATTACAGGCGGCGGTGGTGGGGGGGTAGTGCCTCCGCCACCATCTCCTCCACCTGATAAATCATGGGTAAAAAAACAACTCGATCATCTTGCAAGTTTATTAAAAAAATTAGCCAGTAAGGCAATAGATTCTTTGCCTGGTATAATAGAGGGATCGTTAGCTGGCTTTTGTCTGCCGCAAGTAAAGTAGTTGGCTTTATGGCCGAGCACTTATGGGCATTAGTTGTCTTAATAGTTGGGTTACTTTATAGTAAGATAAAGACCAAGTAATCCTAGGGCAGTTAATCCAATAACAAGTGCTGTCTTTTCATATTCATGGGGGTCGCTTTTATTCACCATGGGGATTGGTTGGGGGTGGGGTTTTGAGGGGAGTATTGGATGGGGTTTTGGGGCCTTGGGGATTGGTGGGGATTCTTTTTTTATTGCTATTGCTGGCTTAGAATTTATGTCGTTTTTTCCGACCTTCTCTTCTTTACCAGCCACAAGGATTTCATTATTATAGTTTATTATTGTTCCTATCTGGAGTCTGAGGTCAGAAGGCAGCATGTATAAACCAGTGCCAACAGCAAAGTCTACTTTCGATCTTGCGTATTGCAAAACATTTTGGTACCTTTTAATACTTGAAGGCAAATCAATTGCAGAATTAATAGAATCCTCTAAATTTGCTAAATACTGTTTTTGGGCGTCAAAGCCAGTAGAAGGATCAATTATGTTTGATCTCGTTTGTGCTTGCGAACCTAGCAAACACCAAACATAAGTACGAATAGAGTCGTTTATTCGTTCTATTCCCGCTTTTGTTAGACCCTTAGAAGTATCCAAAATAAATGTTGTCCATGCTGTTTTATGCTCTTGCTCTATGGACCCGAGGTGAACAGTTGTGCCTGAAGAGAAAGATGTGTAAGGAGGATTCCAATCATAGTTATACTTTCTATGCACGCCCCAATAATAAAGAGTGCCTAAACCATGATTAAGATCCAACTTTTGTCTAAAGTCTGTCTTTGGGTCAATATCAAATTCGTTACAGATCCTTTCAAAAGCTTGTAATATATTCTGTTGCTGAATGGATTAAACGTTTTGTCATTTGGTAATGGCGCTTGCAGTTCAGATAAAATACGTCTGAAGGTGTAATAAAAATGAAATCTATACACTGACCTCACCAAAGGATCAGGATGATTTAAATGATCAGCATACGACACTCCACACCCAGTTGATGCACAAAACACAGCAAAGTTTAACTGGTTCTGATAAAACTGCATCGGATGACTGAACCACACTTTCGGGATGTAGTCGTTTTTGATAGGAGGGTTAAGATAACGATCCAATGGAGTACTAACCTTTACTTGAAAGGCGTCAGTCTGTCACAGAAATGTCGAGGGTATCAGTTGTTATATCTTTAGGACTGTAGTGCGGTCCAACAGAATATTTTGCATTAGTATATTTGAATGCACTCATTTTTAAATTTGTTTTAAAAATGTTTGTAACAATAACAACTCAAGACAGTCCTTCGTTTTTAGAATATGCTATTGATAATAACTGCGGAACCCAAAGGGTCGCACTCCATGAAATTTTTTACAAAGTCGTATGGTTTAATATAACTGAATCCAAGGAGAATAATAAGATTAAAAAATTTGATAATAGAGGAAACTTAGTTAGCCAGTTAACCATACCTGATGGTTATTACGGGTTTTGCTCGCTAAAAGAAGCAATGAGTAACTTCGACATTACTCTCAAACTTAACAATGCAAATTTGAAAATAATGTTGACATTCAAACCTGAAGAAGAAGTAGACCATTACCTTTTTGATGTAGAGCTAGCTAAAATGTTAGGCTTTGCAACTGACAATCATGGTTTTAGAGTTACATCAGACAAAACTACTTATGAGGGAGAAAAACCCGCTCGATCTTGCATTACATTCATTACTCTATGTTCATTTGGACGAGCTGAGCACTGATGAAAACTTATATGATGGAAGGCCCTCAACTGTTTTAAGAGCTCTTCCATCAGGGAAAGCTGCATATTGCGATTATGAAATTATACAATTCCCTAATTTACAGTTTAAAAGATTAGCTTGTGGGAGGGTCAGATCATTTAATATAAAGATCACAGATAAAACAGGGAAAGTCGTGAAATGTGATAACCTGCACATTGTTTTAGAAATAAAATAATACGTTGTTTTAAAAAATGTCACGTGGACCAGACGATTCGGGGGTCACATTAGCGCCTGAGAGGTGTGTAACTTTAGAATTAAAAGACCTTGCAGACGTTGAGGACTTTGAACAAAACGGTGAGATAGGCACTTTATATGGTTTTGAGTACACTAAAGATGGTTATTATAAGCGCAAAGAGGTTGACGACAACAAAAGGTTTCCTAAACTAGAACAACTACGCAATGTAGAAGCAAATAATGCGGGTCAGTATGAATATAAAATAGTTCGAAAAACTGACAACAAATGGCACTTAGAACCATATTTAGAATGGGACATAAAATTTGAATTCTTAAGCCCATTTACATTTTTTGACCGTCAAAAAAGTTTCAGAAAAGCATTGAACTCTGGCCCTTTACATGTAAGTCTTATGCCAGAGGACAACAGTCGGAAAGAGATCGAAATAAAGCCGTTTGGGGACAAACAGTACATCCTCCACAGAAGAGAATCGGTTTTAAAGAAAGCTTCTACAAAATTACAGTTCATTCCACGCACAAAATTAGGAGACACGTTCACAATGATATTTAAAATTTCTGTCTTAAAAGATGAGGCGAGAAATGGAGCTCTGGCGTCAGTGAATATCTTATGAAAGGAATTCTTATTAGCTGGCAAAACTTAGACGTTGACAAACTTAAAGTTACTGTCGTTGTTCTTTACAATGGCGAGGATATTAAGGTCATAACAACAAGCAACAAAATTGATATTAGTTTAAATAGAAACGATCTTACAGAACTGAACTGGATTAATCTTACACATTTGGGCCTATAGGGTTTTATTATACTGAACAAGTTTTGACAGAGAGTATGATAAAAAAATAACTGGATTAGATTAAATTCTGTTTTAAAACTATGGAGCAGACAACTTTGGTGTCAATGCCGATGTTAAACTTTATGACAAAAACCCCTCATTGTTCATTGATTTGTGGACAGACTGGTTGTGGAAAAACAATATTTGTCCTCGACCTATTACAAACAGTTTATAGTTATAATTTTGATCATATTGTAATTTTCTGTCCAACACTCAAATGGAACAAAGCATATCACGACAGAAGGTTTATATGGACGGATGATGAAATCTATTTAGTTGATCCTAGCAATAAACTGAGTGAGTGTTTAGAACACTTTTATAGACAGTTTGAGGGAACGCAGACACTATTTATTATAGATGACTGTTCGGCAGAAAGAGACATAGTTAGAAAAAGAAATACTTTATCAAAACTAGCTTTCAGTGGAAGACATGCTGGGATAAGTGTGTGGATTTTATGTCAAAAATATAACTCAGTTTTAAAAGACTTTAGAGAGCAATTAAAGACAGTGGTTTTATTTCACATGAAAGATAGAGACGCATTTGATGAATGTATGCGGGAAAATGATGTTATTGAAAACGATCAAGAAAAACGAAGGATTAAGCAAAAACTTAAGTCTCAAAAGTTTTCTAAATTAGTGTTAAAAACAGATAATCCTACACATTATGTATGTTTGTAAAGTGTTTACTATTAGAGAACTATAAAATAGGCACTCTGGGTAAGCCGGCGGAGCAACAGCGAAACCGGCTTCAGCCGGTTGGAGCTGGCGGAGGTGGGTGAGCCAGAGTGCCTATTTTATAGTTCTCTCTAGTGGGTGTTTCAGTTAATTGATGAAGTCCAAAATTCTCAACTGTTTGGATCCATCGATGATTGGGCTTTAAAAGATCAATGTTAAAATCACCGAGAAGGATGATTTCATTGTCATTGAGTGTTATATCTTCAAGCATATCATTAAATTTGTTGACCCATTCTATATGTTCGGCGGGGTTTCTGTAAATGAATCCAGTGAATAACGGCTTGTTTCTTTTTAGATTGATTTCGACCCATATACATTCTACATTGTGTTTTTCAAACGATATGATACGTTTATACGTAACAGACTGACTGATATATAGGATTAAACCAGTTTGTTTGGGCAGAATGGGATCAAGTCTCACCGTGTTGTAACCTGGAATAGATACATCTACATCAGATATATTCTTCGATAAACGTGATTCAGCACAACAAAATACGTGAAACTGTCGGCCTGAGTTATTATAATGGAAGATAACTGATCTAATTTGTTGAGAACATGGTTGATATTTAAAATACCCTACTCGGAGGCCGTCCCTAGAAGGCCACGCATTCACCGTGGGCATTACGACTGATTGGTGATCACAGCCAAATGATACAGGTTGCAGCTTCAAGGACAACTAGTATCTGGTTCAGCCAGCGTAAATGGAAACACGTGCAATGTATGCAACTAACCTGAGAATCTTGATAGGAATGCACAAAAAGGAAGATAGCAACGTAACGCAAAAACTGGGTAGCACAGTTGCAAGACACAATTAGACTCACAGACAAAAGAAGATGAAGAAAAAAAGAAATAATCCAATAACAAAAAAAAACCTCAAATGAAAATCAGATAGCAATCCCACTAATTACCACAAAGCAAGCAATCATGTATAAAGCACGTAAACAGATCAAGAAAATAAGGAATGATGCAAAGTAAAGCTATCAAATATTCTGCAAATATCTACAAATCTAAACCCACGTGTTTAGGTATACACAGAGATCAAAATAGCCGCCTTCAAGTTACAGTTGCAAATGTAATGCATTATGACAGCGAGTACGGCAAATCTGCAGCATAAACACACTAATGTTCTCACTCATACATATCCACGCTTATATACCAACATGCAAACATAGACGTATGTGTTCTGACATAAAGGTTTAGAAGCCTGAATTATGCATGATTTTATCTTTGAATGTTCTGCTGCAGATTTAACATGTGAGAAGTCATCATGTTTAATAAGTAAAGGTATTGATTAATACTATTTTGAGGAGTAACTGTCCGTGTATTCAGTACTGGGTTTGATTCTGGGGGTAAACAGGAAAGCACTGGGTTTTCTTTGACACAATGCGGGCAACTGGATTCCCCCTCCAGGTTGGGATAAACTGATCTCTCGTGAAGAGGTTGGGTGGATAAGAGGGTGGTATGTCAGAGTGCTGAGTACGGGATTGATCAAGGGAGGATAGTGGTCCATGGACCGCAGAGAGGGAGGAAAGGGTCCATAATCAGGACCACGACCGGAGCTGTGTTGTCGCTGAGTGAAGGGAATACTCTGTGTTGGCGCCCTGTACACCGTACCGCTGTACTGAGCTGGGGCTTGCCTGAAATTGTGTTGCCAGCCAGCATCATTATCAAAATGGGGTCATAGGAATTACGGATACTGGGATTGTGTGCGTTCGTATTTCGGGGATCATAGCCACCTGATTCAACCCGAGTTGTAGGCACACCATAAACAGACTCTGCGCTGCCATGATCGGGTCTATAGGCACCTGACGTTTGCCAGTCTGTACCCATGGTACGACCGTTCACGTTGCCACCCAGCTGCAGACCACTGGTTACAACATGTTCTGCTTTTTGGAAGTTTTTCTGGGTGGGAAGGTGTCTACGAGCCAGTTAATGAAAGTGCGTAAGAGAGAGAGAGAGAGTAAGTGAGTGAGAGGGAGAGAGAATGAGAGAGAGAGAGTGAGTGAGTGAGAGAAGAATAGAAGAAGCAAAAGAAGAGAGAGAGAGAGAGAGAGAGAGAGAGAGAGAGAGAGAGAGAGAGAGAGAGAGAGAGAGTACGTCAGGCAGACGAACAGACGGGCAGATGTTCATGATTTAACCTCAACTTCCATACAGCAGGGGCCACGTGTGGTGCTCCATGTGCACACTACACAGCAATGACCTCGAGTTGGACTATGTCACCATCTGGTGGTGTGTGTGTGTGTTTTTCCCCACACAAAACAGTTTCTGTTTGTCGCTCCATCTGTCTGTGTGCTACTCTGTTTGTATTTCTGTGTTGCTCTGTTTATGTTTGTACCACTCTGTGTTTTTGTGTTTCCCGGTGTTTCTTTGTGACTCTTTTTCTGTGTGTTGCTCTGTTTGTATCTCTGTGTTGCTCTGTGCATGTTTGCATGGCTTTGTGTTTTTGTGTTTCCTAGTGTTTCGTTGTTACTCTTTCTCTGTGTTGTTGTTGCTCTGTCTGTGTCTCTGTGTTACTCTGTGTCTGTTGCTCTCTGACTGTCTCTGTGCGTTGTTCTGCCTATGGCTGTGTGTCGCTTTCTATATCTGTGTGATGTATGTGTGGTGCATGTGTACTTGTATTATGTCTGTTTTTTTTTTTTTTTTGTTAGTCTGCATGTTGTGTGACTGTGTCACTTTATGTCCGCGTATTGCTCTGTCTCCACCCGCTCAACACACACACACACACACACACACACACACACACACACACACACACACACACACACACACACTCACTCACTCACTCACTGACTCACTCACACACACACACACACACACACACACACACACACACACACACACACACACACCTTTGTTTGGCGTGGGCAGGGCAAGAGCTGCAGCACAAAACACGACAAACCTGCCTGTTGTAAGCTGACCCAGTGAGACAACTTGACATCAGTGAATCTGAAAAATGTGGTTGTCATCAGTTTCAACGTGAGGCTGGACGGGGAGGAGGAAGGGGGGACAGGGATTGGGGGGGGGGGGGGACGGAGAGATGAGAGGACGGGGGGGGGGGGGGGAGGATGGTGGAGCGGTGGTTGGAGAGGGAGTGGAGAGTGGGGAGTGAGGGGGAGGGGGGAGGAAGAGGGCGAGTTGTTGGATGTTGGTTCTGTGAGGTTGTCAGTTCTCTTGTCAATTTCCCGCCCATACTACACTGTCTTACGCTGTCTGTCTGTCTGTCTGTCTCTGTGTTTCTTTGTCTTTCTGTCTCTGTGTTTGACAACGTTGCTTGTTTCTTTTCGCGCGCGCGCGCGCGCGCGCGCGCGCGCGCGTGTGTGTGTGTGTGTGTGTGTGTGTGTGTTTTGGTCATCTGTCAGACTGGTAGTTCCATCCTCTTAAAACTGTCTGTGTGTGTTTTTATGTTTTCTCTCTTTTCTGTAGTGATCCATAGTGATCATTGGATTTTCTCTGAGCAATGCGTTTTTCACGTTGTTTGTTTTCTTCAGCTGCGTGTTTTGTCATGATATGTTTTTTTTTCTTCAACACTCTATCTCTATCTGTCTGTCCGTCTGGCCGTATGTCTGTTTGTCTGTCTGTCCGTCTCTCTGTCTGTCTGTTTGTCTGTCTCTCTGTCTGTCTGTCTGTCTCTCTCTCTCTGTATGTTTTGCTTTACGACCGGTCTTAAACAGGAGAGAGACCGAT
>JAMYXO010007975.1:0-11409 GCA_033310375.1 Conus canariensis
TTTGTTTAACCATCATATGTACAACCCTTTTTGTATGTTTGTTTATCAATTAAAAACACATGCACTTGCCAGTGCATAAGTGTAAAAAAAAGTTGCATTTGATCAATTTTTGTGTAAAATTTACAATCCCAAGAAAGTAATTAATTTTACAATACCAAGAAAACTGATAAATTTAACAGAACAAAACAAACCTGGAAATTTCTTTTAATGACTAACACTGGATAATTGCTCCTTTCATTATCATTAAGGTGGCACTCGTAGAGGAATTTTGGTAAAAAGTCATTAAAAATCATGATTTGGGGTCTTTGCTGATTTAGGTTCTATAAAAGTGTCTATAAACTGATATCATATACGATTTGAATAAAATACCCCTCTGGATATGTTTTTTGTTGCTTTGTATCATGGAGGTGCGTGAAAACGATGAAAAAATGTGTACAAGTTGTGAAAAAAAAAATCGCTAACTTTGGACCGCGTTTTCGCCTATTTTCACTTGGTCAATGATAGCACACGACCACTCGAAATGTTGGGCAAGGAATGGCCTTTACCTTGAGACACAAGGCATTTCGTAAACATCTGTCATGGAAAGACACGAAGCTGAAAACTAGAGCAACCCTCAGCTGCCAAGGTTAGCCGGTGTAACAGCCCATTCTTACTCACCCCACCCCCCACCCCCTCTCTGGAACTTACCCCAGGGTAAGTCTGGACTAGCCTGCTTTTACCCCTGGGGTCATTCCAGGACTAGCTGGAACTTACCCACCCTACTTGGAACTGATCCCTGGGGTAGGCTTGGGCTAGCCTGGATTTACACCCCCTTCACCCCCCCCCCACCCCCCCACCCCACCCCCTTTGCAACTCACATCCCACATTCATCATACACATGCAGACTTTTCTGCCTTGGAAGGTAAATATGGGCTAGCCTGTATTCACCCCCATACCCCACTCCGATCCCCTGCCTCTCCCCTGTCCACTGTGCGATCAAGTTGGAGTAACGAGAAGAGTACATCTGGCCTAGCCTGCCTGCATTTCTCTCCATCCCACATCACGCTTCCACAACTAGAATAACAAGACAACAGATGAGATATGACACACAGACGTATAGAATGGAATGTGTTATTTCAGTCGCATCGGTATTCTCGCAAAACTACTATTATTCAGTAAATGCTTCAATCGTCCTTAGAAACCCTGTATCAGAGAAACATATCTCAAACGGAGAACCTGTAACAGCAACTTTTATCCTAAGCATGGCAGTGGTTGAAATCTTTGTGAAATTATATACTTTTCAGAGTTTAGAAAGCTTATTGCTGCCGGAACAAAAACTTTCCTGTGTATTCTGACGCCAGACTATTAAATCGAGGGGGACAATAAATAAAAAAAAACAAAAAAAAAACAACATTACGTTGTCCTTGATCTCAACAAACTGCACCATTCATTTTTCGTCATTTTAACAATCTCGTTAGGGTATGAAAAGAAAGTAGATCTGGGCTAGCTTGTGCTAACCCTCTTCCCTCGCCCCCTTCTCTCTTCTGCAATCAAGCTGGAGTACACTGAGAGGGTAAATCAAGACGATCGTGTACAGACAACCCCCTCCTTCCTCTATGTAATCAAGCAGCAGTAGGACGTCCCTCCTCCAACTGTACAGACACCCCCTCCTTCCTCTATGTAATCAAGCAGCAGTAAGACGTCCCTCCTCCAACTGTACAGACACCACCACCCCCCTCCTTCCTCTATGTAATCAAGCAGCAGTAAGACGTCCCTCCTCCAACTGTACAGACACCACCACCACCCTCCTTCCTCTATGTAATCATGCAGCAATAAGACGTCCCTCCTCCAACTGCAATCAAACAGGTGTAAGATCAGAGGGTAAATCTGTGCCAGCCTGCATCGACACCCCACCCTTCCACCGCTCAACTATGCAATCAAGCGGATTTAAGAAGGGAGGTTAGCGACCAGCTACCGTGGTGCAGTGGTTAGCGTCGCACACTGTGGGCCAGGAGGTCCAGGGTTCGCATCCCATCAGAGGCATTGTGGGTTTTTCTACTCTGAACGACTCCTACCCAGAGTGAGCGTACTATGGGCTTAATGGGAAGACTGGGACCACACAGTCAAGTTTCATCTACTTTACGGATGCAAATGAGAGTGTTGCCCTAATTACTTGACCAACGCTGCTGGTGTCTGTAGTTCTCCGGCCTGGTTGAAGCTGGGATATATTATGACAGTAAGCATCGAGTACAGCCCAGACAAGTAGTCTCATTCCGAAATGGACCTCCATAGCATCATCTACACCATCCTTATCCTCATCCATCAGCAGTAAAAACAGTCTGAACGAGGAAAGCACTCAGAGAGCTGCAGACCTCCGCCAAGGCAGCGCATTATCCCCATATGGCATTGTCTGATACTGTGTGTAGTAGTTACGATTTCAGTACATACTATCAAACACTCTCACACACTGCAGTCTGTACACCTCCAGAGCAGATTCTCAACTGCTTTATTCATTTTCTTGACAAGTTAGGAGCGTGAGCATCATTAACAAAAGAATAACACACACACACACACACACACACACACACACACACACACACACACACACACACCACACACACACACACCGAGTTACAACTGAATTGTAGTACACTTTTAAACCACGAAAATTTGTACTGCCCTGAATGTTGTTTTACTATTACTTTTCCTGTTTTAGTAAAGACAAAGAAAAAAAATGGAACACATTAACTCCAGTAGTTAATCTTGCCTCACGATCACACAAAAAATATGTGAAAAAAGCACAACCATTTTCACCAACCTGTTGCTTAGCTTTCAAATTGCCGTGTTTTAAATAAATAGTCGGTGAAAACTTTAAATACCAGAAAATAGCTCACCTGACCTTACAAACAATAATTTGTATTATGACGAAAAAAGCACACACAAATACAGAAACACCTTGATCGTCTGTCTTTTGTTGTTGTTTGGTTTATCAGGCCTTTCGTCAGGAAATTTGAAAACGGGTATATTTTAGCTATTCATTCATTTCAACTATTACAAAAAGCTTATTTGGCCATAGATGCGATATACATGCCCCAAAACTGCATCCAAAATTACACATTTTTACAAATAGGCTACTTATATCGCCTTTTGTTATGTTTTTCAGCGAAGGTAAATCACAAGCGTATTTTTAACTAAACAAATATTAGAAGAAGTATCCATTGTTGATATAATTCAGTCCTAATTATCCATTTAACTGTACATGCTCTCTGATCCCTAAATGAGATTTTAAAACCGCAGGCGCACATACACATGCCTTTGAAAAATAGATTTTGTATGTCTTGATTTAGGTCTATCCAAAATGTTAAAATAGCAGTAGTCTACATATCCTTGTTGATGTTTCATAAACTGGGAATTTGGAGAAAATTTAGAAACGAACAGTCATTCATCTGGCCGTAGAAAAGAGCGCACACAAATGTATTTTTGCATAAATATGTAAGCTTATCTCGCCTTTGAACTTTTGTTACGACTTTATTACCAGAAAACTAAAGACGAAACACATGTCATAACGTATCTGGGCTCAGAAACAAAACGTCTAAAATATCCAAACAAAAATTAACAAGGTAGAACTCGAAGAAAACAATAAAATATTCTTTGAATTTTGTTATGAATTTATACTAGAAAATTGAAGACGAAACACCTGCCATAACGTATCTGGGCTCATAAACAAAACGTCTAAGATATAAAACAAACAAACAAACAAACAAACAAGGTAGAACTCGAACAAAACAATCAATTATACTTTGAACTTTCTTATGAGGTTGTATTAGAAAACAGGAGACGAAACACCTGCCATAACGTATCTGATTTAGAAACAATACGTCTAAAATACACACACAAAAATTAACAAGGTAGACTCGAACAAAACAATCAAATATACAGACTTACAGCAAACAGAGACAAACGCAATAATAAAAAAGAGATCCGAAGGAAACCGAAAGTATATGCGTCGGAAAACGAACATTAAAATAAACACACGCCTTTCGGTTCTCGAGTCATGAAAGACTGCTTCAAAGGTTTTTGTTTTTTTTTAACTTGAAATTAATGCTCTTTGTAATTCAAGGGCCAAATGCTGGCCTGTTGTTATTTTGTGCTAAAAAAATTTGCACACATATTAACACACACACACACACACACACACACACACACACACACACACACACACACACACGCACGCACGCACGCACACACACACACACACACACACACACGCACATGCACGCACGCACACACACACACACACACACACACACACACACACGCACGCACGCACACACACACACACGCACACACACACACACACACGCACACGCACATTGCACGCACGCACGCACGCAACACACACACACACACACACACACACACACACACACACACACACACACACACACACACACACACACGCACACACACATACACACACACATACACACACACATGAGAGAGAGAGAGAGAGAGAGAGAGAGAGAGAGAGAGAGGATATACGGTCCTAATGATAAAACTAATATAAGGGAAAATCACCAACAATGACGTCTCAGCTTGAGAGCAATTCTAAAATGCTCCCTCACACACACGCGCGCGCGGGCACATGCATTCACACACACACACACACACACACACACACACACACACACACACACACACACACACACATGTCAAAGGATATAAATTGCACATAAGGAAAGAAAGGGAGTGGAAGAGAATAGAAGAGACCATGAGGCTCAAAGTATGTTAATGAAAATTGAAAAAAAAATGTAATTTTTTTTTGTAAAACATCTTGGCAAAACAGTATTTCTTTGTCTATCCTGTGATAGACAACACTTGTCAATAACGACAGAGACCTGCAGCAGGCATGAACCCCCAGGAAATTCAGCCCAGCAGACTTTGACAGTGTCTTTAATCCTAGTGTGCTACACTAAGGACAGGTTGAAAATGGTGGTGCAAATGGATATGTACATGGCTTTGTCAGTTTCTGGAAGAGAGGAAAGTTTCAGTGGAGAGTATTTCAGCCACAGAGCTTGGAAAACTTTGGCCTGAACTGTAAAAACAAATATGTCTGTATTGAGAATTGCAGCGGCCGCAAAAATCTCAACTCCAGTGGCTCATTTACCATTTTTCCTCATGTTTTTATGATTGGCGCAGTCTTTCCGATTGGAGACCTCGAAAACTCCGTCGTCATTCTCTTCAATGATGTCAGAAATGCTTTGCCACATCGCTTTGTGTGTGTGTGTGTGTGTGTGTGTGTGTGTGTGTGTGTGTGTGTGTGTGTGTGTGTGTGTGTGTGTGTGTGTGTGTGTTTTCAGTCCCTAGAACAATGTAGCTCATGGATCTGAAAAAAAACAATTACCGTCTCCAGCAACAGAAACGAAATTGTCGGGTTCAGCACCGAGAGGCACACTCACAGGAACAACAGCAGGAGGTTTCCTATAGATCCTGTCACATTTAAGACTGTTTGCACTTTGGTTTTGCCACTGAAAGTCCAAGGGTGTGAAAAGCATTGCTCGTTCTTGTGCGCAGGAGACACCGCGAAGTCTCCATTTTCGCGGCAACTTTGGATTGTCCAGATTTGCACACTTGTTTGGTGACATCATTCGTTTTTTCTGGGTTCGGATCATTGGCCTTCACTGGCGTATCAAACACTTTCAGAGATGAAACATGGCATGTCCTTTTCAGCACTCTGTCCAGTGCTTTTCGCATAATCTTGCTCAGTGCTTGAAGGAATGTCTTCATTTGTTCCCGTATTTTCCTCTTTGATATTTGCAGCGTCAGCACTCACTTTATCAACTTTGGCTTGCGGTATGCCATCGGCTGAATTGTCTCTTTCAACAGAGATGCCTGGTGAATGTGTTTCCTGTATATCCACAGGGAGTCTCGCCTTTCTGCCATACCTCACTTCAAAAGGCGTGCACTTCGTTGAAGCGTAAGCAAACGTATGATACCCAAAACGAATACCTTGTAAGGCCAGATTCCAGTCATCCTGTCGGTCATTTACCACTTTGCACAATGCTGTTATACGTGTGCGGTTGTCCCTTTCTCGCTGTCCGTTGCTTTGTGGATGGTATGCGGAAATTATCCGATGGTCCGTTTTGAATCTGTCAATGAGCTGGTCAATAACATTATTCTCTTCCTTGATCACTGATTATCGTCTCCATGCAGCCCAGTTTGCAGATGGTTGTTTCCAGAAAGCTGGCTACAGAGTTAGCTGACTTGTCAGGAATAGCAGCTGCCTCCGTCCATTTGGAGAAGTGGTCAGAGGCGGCGACTATGTACTTGTTTCCACGGACTGGGTTTGGTAGAGGCCCGATGATATCGATGCCCACTAGACTCCACACTTTCTCAGGCACAGGGATTGAGTGTAATGGATGAACCTTGTTGAAGGTCTTCGGGTTGCTTCTGAAGCACACTTCACAGTCACTGCAGAGGCTTTTCTACGTCCTGCTTCATGCGTAAAGAACAACAGCATGGTTTTACTAAACAAAGAAAAAAAGCATGTCAGCCATAGAGAATAAAATTAAACTCTATTGCACAAATATAGACAGACACAGAGACATACAGAGGGGGCGGACATATATCCCACGGTTCATTGGTCCGAAGGCTCATTGGTCCCAAATTTCAGGTACTAGTGAGCCTTGGAGCCAATAATCATGGCAAAGTTAGTGGGATCATAGAGCGTTTTATTAGGTAAAAATACACCGTGTTCTCATTTATCGTTCGAACGATAAATGACCAACAATGGTGGTGAAGTAGTACCACTGAACGATAAATGACCAACAATGGGGGTGAAGTAGTACCACTGAACGATAAATGGCCAACAGCAGTGGTGAAGTAGTACCACTGAACGATAAATGACCAACAATGGTGGTGAAGTAGTACCACTGAACGTAAACGACCAACAATGGTGGTGAAGTAGTACCACTGAATGATAAATGACCAACAATGGTGGTGAAGTAGTACCACTGAACGGTAAATGACCAACAATGGTGGTGAGTAGAACCACTGAACGATAAATGAGCAACAATCGTGGTGAAGTAGTACCACTGAACGATAAATGAGCAACAATGGTGGTGAAGTAGTACCACTGAACGATAAATGAGCAACAATCGTGGTGAAGTAGTACCACTGAACGATAAATGACCAACAATCGTAGTGAAGTAATACCACTGAACGATAAATGAGCAACAATCGTGGTGAAGTAGTACCACTGAACGATAAATGAGCAACAATGGTGGTGAAGTAGTACCACTGAACGATAAATGAGCAACAATCGTGGTGAAGTAGTACCACTGAACGATAAATGACCAACAATGGTGGTGAAGTAATACCACTGAACGATAAATGACCAACAGCAGTGGTGAAGTAGTACCACTGAACGATAAATGACCAACAGCAGTGGTGAAGTAGTACCACTGAACGATAAATGACCAACAGCAGTGGTGACGTAGTACCACTGAACGATAAATGACCAACAATCGTGGTGAAGTAGTACCACTGAACGATAAATGACCAACAGCAGTGGTGAAGTAGTACCACTGAACGATAAATGACCAACAGCAGTGGTGACGTAGTACCACTGAACGATAAATGACCAACAATCGTGGTGAAGTAGTACCACTGAACGATAAATGACCAACAATGGTGGTGAAGTAGTACCACTGAACGATAAATGACCAACAGCAGTGGTGAAGTAGTACCACTGAACGATAAATGAGCAACAATGGTGGTGAAGTAGTACCACTGAACGATAAATGAGCAACAATCGTGGTGAAGTAGTACCACTGAACGATAAATGGCCAACAATCGTGGTGAAGTATTACCACTGAACGATAAATGACCAACAATGGTGGTGAAGTAGTACCACTGAACGATAAATGACCAACAATGGTGGTGAAGTAGTACCACTGAACGATAAATGACCAACAATGGTGGTGAAGTAGTACCACTGAACGATAAATGACCAACAGCAGTGGTGAAGTAGTACCACTGAACGATAAATGACCAACAATGGTGGTGAAGTAGTACCACTGAACGATAAATGACAACAATGGTGGTGAAGTAGTACCACTGAACGATAAATGACCAACAGCAGTGGTGAAGTAGTACCACTGAACGATAAATGAGCAACAATGGTGGTGAAGTAGTACCACTGAACGATAAATGAGCAACAATGGTGGTGAAGTAGTACCACTGAACGATAAATGACCAACAGCAGTGGTGAAGTAGTACCACTGAACGATAAATGACCAACAATGGTGGTGAAGTAGTACCACTGAACGATAAATGACCAACAGCAGTGGTGAAGTAGTACCACTGAACGATAAATGACTAACAGCAGTGGTGAAGTAGTACCACTGAACGATAAATGACCAACAATCGTGGTGAAGTAGTACCACTGAACGATAAATGACCATCAATCGTGGTGAAGTAGTACCACTGAACGATAAATGACCAACAGCAGTGGTGAAGTAGTACCACTGAACGATAAATGACCAACAATGGTGGTGAAGTAGTACCACTGAACGATAAATGAGCAACAATGGTGGTGAAGTAGTACCACTGAACGATAAATGAGCAACAATGGTGGTGAAGTAGTACCACTGAACGATAAATGACCAACAGCAGTGGTGAAGTAGTACCACTGAACGATAAATGGCTAACAATGGTGGTGAAGTAGTACCACTGAACGATAAATGAGCAACAATGGTGGTGAAGTAGTACCACTGAACGATAAATGACCAACAGCAGTGGTGAAGTAGTACCACTGAACGATAAATGACCAACAGCAGTGGTGAAGTAGTACCACTGAACGATAAATGACCAACAGCAGTGGTGAAGTAGTACCACTGAACGATAAATGACCAACAATGGTGGTGAAGTAGTACCACTGAACGATAAATGACCAACAGCAGTGGTGAAGTAGTACCACTGAACGATAATGACCAACAGCAGTGGTGAAGTAGTACCACTGAAAGATAAATGACCAACAGCAGTGGTGAAGTAGTACCACTGAACGATAAATGACCAACAGCAGTGGTGAAGTAGTACCACTGAACGATAAATGACCAACAATCGTGGTGAAGTAGTACCACTGAACGATAAATGGCCAACAGCAGTGGTGAAGTAGTACCACTGAACGATAAATGAGCAACAATGGTGGTGAAGTAGTACCACTGAACGATAAATGACCAACAATGGTGGTGAAGTAGTACCACTGAACGATAAATGACCAACAGCAGTGGTGTAATAGTACTAGTATGGTAATGTGTGTGTGTGTGTGATGTGTCTGTGTGTGTGTGTGTGTGTGGTGTGTGTTGTGTGTGTGTGTGTGTGTGTGTGTGTGTGTTGTGCGTGTGTGTGTGCTGTGTGTGTGTGTGTGTGTGTGTGTGTGTGTGTGTGTGTGTTGTTGTTGTTGTTGTTGTTGTTTGTTGTTGTTGTTTTGTTGTTGTTGTTAGTCTGTTTAACGTCTGTTCACTAAAAGTGATATCAGACGGTGGGGGGAGGGGGGGGGGACATGTAAGGAGAGTGGGAAAGATATGACTGCATGTAAATGTTTGATATGAACGTACGTGTGTTTGTGTGCTTGCGTGACATAAGTGTGTACAAGTGTTTAAAATCTAATTATTGCATAGGGAAAATGGATACAAATGTTGGATAATTATCAAACTAAATATTTTTGCAATTTAGAAAAAGCAAGAGGCAAGAATAAGATTATAGCAAGATTATGTAAAGAATCCGGTGGAATAATATCAAGCAAGATGGGAATACTGGAAGAACAGGTATCATTCTTTAGGTCATATATAAGCAGACCACAGTTGCACATGATGTCAGGGAGAAAAAAGTTATTTTTGCAGAACGAAAATGTTCCACAATTCAATGAAGAGAAAGCTGAGTCTGTTGAAGGAATTGTTACACTAGAAGAAATGACCAGTGCCTTAAAACACTTGAACAATGGTTCCACCCCTGGTGGCGATGGATTGATTATGGAAAATAAACAATTTCTTTTTTATTGTTTTTATAAAATTGGCAGTGTTCTAACCCAATCATTTACAGAAGCCTTTCATAAATGTGAACTGTCGTAATCACAAAGGTATGATATTATTAACTTCATACACAAAGGAAAAGAATTACAGAGAGATAATCTGAATAATTGGAGAGCAATTACTCTTACAAACTGTGACTATACATTATTAGCTAAAGTTTTTAGCCCTTCGATTTAGCCGAGTCATTAATAAATCAGTTAATAATTACAGTGTTAATAAGACAGCGATTGATCAAGGCGACTGTGTAAATTTTGTTCTGAGTTCTGTAGTGTTTCCAAAAGTATGGGTTTTTTTTTTTTGTTTTGTTTTTGATTTGTTTGTTTTGTTTGTTTGTATAATCTAACCCCGGAAATGGCAGTGGCAGTGCAGTAAACAAAATGTAAACAACCCACAGGCGCTTGAAATCAGGTGTGCCACTGAATGAGAGTCACAGAAGCGGTTTATCTTCGCTCTTCATCACCTTTACATTCATGTGCTGGCAGAGGGAGTAAGAATGACAGTGGGTGTCATGAGTGGCGATAACAAGACAGAAAAGACAGTTCTCCTCTACTTCAGACAGTGACATTAGTGCATATGAAGACGGAAGTCTAAAACCTGAAAAGAAACGACTGAATTTTGAACCCACGAGTGACAACACGAAATATACAAGAAGCTCTCGAGAAGATCAATCAAAGATTCGATAACCTCGCGACAAAAGATGATCTGCAACAAATCAAAAACGAAGTGAAAAATCTGAAAGACTGTATTATGGACAAGATGGAAGAACTTGAGGCCAGGATGTTTGAGGCAGAAACTAAGCTGGAAAAGGCACACACTGAAATCGTAGCCGAAGAGAGAGAGAGAGAGAGAGAGAGAGAGAGAGAGAGAGAGAGAGAGAGAGAGAGAGAGAGAGAGAGAGAGAGTTTAACAAACATGATTAGGCAACAGGAGAGACGCATGAAGGAGAACGAGAGAAGTCTGAACGACCTGCAGCAGTACAACAGACGGTGGAACCTGCGCGTGTAACGAGTGCCGGAGGCTGACTGGGAGACGTCTGAAGACTGTATATGGAAAGTGTAAGGTCATCACCGATGGAGTGGGCATCGCCCACCACTCTGCGGACATCGAAGTGGCCCACAGGTCAGGAAAACGAGGTAGTGGCAAACCCAGACCTATACTGGTTAGATTTTTCAATAGGAAGAAACGGAACTCTATAATCTCAAACAGAAAAAAAAGGCAACTGTGATTGACGAGGACCTAACGTTTTCGAAATTACCATCTTTCAACAAATGCATACAAACATTCTGCGACAATATCAGAGTAGAGTTCAAAAACGTAATGGGAAAGTAATGGCCAA
>JAMYXO010007976.1:0-11408 GCA_033310375.1 Conus canariensis
CCCAACAAAAAAAAGGGGAAAAAAGGTCAAGAAACCCAAAAAACCAAATAAACAAAGTGTGCAGTGGGCCCGGAACAGACAGATATTTTTAAAAAATTTAAATCCGAGTGTTTAGGGAAATTTTGAGGTCAGATTAAGCATTAAAATAATTAATCGATTCCTGTTGACCAGAAAAATCAAAATTGAAGGATTTAGGAAAGTTGACGTTATGCAAAGCTGGAATGAAATTTGTTCTGCTTTTTTCCGGGAAAAAAGGGGAAGGGCAACCCCAATTTCAAAATAGTGGAAATTTTAAGGGAAAAGGGAACAATTTTTATTCCAATTTTTAAAGAGAATAGATTGAAATTGCTCAAAACGGAAAGTTAAAATTTTTCTAATGTTTGGTATAATTTTACTTGTGAATGCCTTTCGTCTTATGTTGTCGGGTTTTGGGTGGGTGGGGGGGTGTTGTTTTTGTGTGTGTTGAAAAGGAAAAGGAGGGGAAATTTGCAAAATTTTCCTTAAAAAAAAGAAAAACACTAATCCTCGCTTAAAAAAAATAATTTCACACGATATTTACGAAGATTTGGTGTATCTTGAATTGTTTTAGTATTATCTTGGAAAATAAAATTTAAAAAGTTATACAAAATTAATGAAAAATTATTAAGTGGTTAAGATGTGTACGGTAAGTTTAGAAAAAGTTGAACCGGGCCCCGGTTGGGGCACAGAAACCCCAACAAAGAAATAAAAACCCTTTTAGGGGGGGTTGTTGTGTTTACACAAAATTAATCAAAAACAAAGGTT
Organism: Conus canariensis; assembly: GCA_033310375.1. NCBI lineage: Eukaryota > Metazoa > Mollusca > Gastropoda > Neogastropoda > Conidae > Conus > Conus canariensis. The sequence goes on from JAMYXO010007976.1 coordinate 784, forward strand.
TTATGAAAAAGAAAGGGGATGGGTTGAAAGGGTGAAACCCAAAAAAAAAAAAAGCTAGGAAAAGGGAGGAAAAAAGTTAAAGAACAAAAAAGTAGCTACCCGCACAGGTGAATGTGTGAAGATTAGGGGGTTAGTAAGGCCAACCTTTTCACTGCCAAAAGGAGAGAATAAACTAGGGACGGGACCAGGGACAGTAAAAATCACAGTCTTTAAACAGGGGGCGAAGGGAGTTGGCGTCAAGTGCCTGGTCCGTGCTTGCGGCGTTTAGGCGGCGACATGATTGGACACCACAAGGATTGGTTTGGTAAGCTGCGGATTTGAGATTTTAAGTGTTGTTTTCTTTTAATTGTGGCATTTGACATTGAAGTTAAATTACGCTGAAATTTTCCGACTTAACTACCCCCCCCCCACTACAAGCATCCCAAAATCTTTGTTCATCCTATTTATGTGCGGAAAAAGCAAATTTTCCAAATTTGCGGGGAGGGGGTGGGTGGGTGGTGGGGGGTGGGGAAATGGTCGGGGGGGGACGGGGAGTTAGAAAGGGGCTGGGGGGGTGTTTGGGGGGGTTTGGGTTAAAATTAAATTTAAAAAACAATTTAGGTGGTTTGTTTATTTTTAAAAACAACAGTACGTACAAATAAAAAAAAGGTTTGAGAAGGAAAAGGAGGGGCAAACCCAAACAAAGGCTTAAACCCAGAGGAATAAGGGGTTGGGGTAAAAAGGAAGAAATTAAAAGTATGCCTTCCCAAAGGGAAAAATGTAAAGGGACGAAGCAGGATGGGACAAAGGCCCGTAAGGGTTTGGGCCTCCCAAGAAAGGAGAGGGAAAAGGCCTGGGACCAAGGGGCCCAAAAACAAAGACTGGGTTTAAAGGGGGGAAGTGAAGGAGGCAGCTGGAGTTTTGGATTGCCGGGCACTTATGGCAGGGGCTGGAAAGGGGTGTGTTATTGGGGTTTAAATTTTTTAAGTGGGACAAAAACAATTAAGTTCCAATTTGTTAGTTTTTGGTGGTTTGTATTCTTTGAAATGAAAAAGGAAATTATTTTGCCATGGGTTTAAAGGCAAAAAACAAACCCCAAAAACCTTTTTCCATCCCCTTTTTAAAGGGAAAAAAGGGAAGGAAAAAAAGAAAGAAGGAGAGAGAGGACGAAGGGACGGGGGCGGAAGAAGGGTCGGGGTGGTTGGGAGGGTGAGGCTTCAAGTTTGGAAAGACCAGATAGACATAATTTGAGCTGGGTGAACACTAGATTGTACCAAAGTGAAGTACTTTCGATTCTTCGTAGGGATCTTCCTGAGACCCCCGAAACCCACTGATCATCGAGAGTTAGCACTGGGCTCGCTGATCGAGAGGGGGAAACACTTCAGCTTCCAAGTTGGTGGGGTTCCTTGGATGGTCAACCCTGGCTGGGGTCTTTTTCCCGGTTAGGAGTATTGTCATTTCGTCCGTTGATTTTTGGGATTACGGGGATATACGCCATGAAAGGGTTTTAGGTGGTTGTGGAGAAGAGTGCGTGGATCTGCCAGGGAGGTGATGTTGGTGGATGGTTGGATGTGATGGTGAAAACCTTGGTGTGTTAAGATGCTATATCATGGGGATTAAGTCACACGATCCCTCTGGACAAGGGCGCGCGGGATGCAGCAAGAAGTCTGCGGAAACAAGGAGTATTGCAGAGAGAGGGAAGCAAAAGGCAAAAGAGTCCAACAGACCTTGTTAAGGAGTGTAGATGAAGAGGTTGTAGAGATTAAATCGGTCGTAGAACAGCAAACGTGGGAATAAACTTACTGCTGGCTTAAATTTTAATAGGTTTTTTGGGAAAACTGTTGTGCCTAACTTCCAGTTTAAACCCCTAGACTTATTTCGGAGACTTTAAAAGGTTTTAGTTCTAAAATTGAAAAAAAAAAGGGGAAAAAAAATTTTTCCCCAAAAATTTTAAACCAGGGGGAAGGGCCGGGAAATTCTTCGCGTTCCCCAAAAAACCCCAAACCCCCTCCTTTTCCCCTTACCAAGCCCCAAAAGCTAAAAAGAGTGAAATTTTTCCCACTGGGGTTGGTGGAAAGGGGTTGTTGGTAACCTGCCAGGTGGGGCTTTTTTCCCGGGATTGGGTTCCCCTTTTTTTTTGGGTTGTTCCCTTGGAATGGTTTTTCTGTTTGATTGGCAAATGTTTTGTGATTTTGGGAGGGCAACGGTGTTAAAGGGGTTTTGGGGGGGGAGGTGTTGGTTGCGTGTATGAGTGAAAATAATTGGTGTGAAGAAATAAAATTTTGTGTTAAAAAATCCTCCCGTTCGTGGAAAGTGGCGGGGGTTGGGCCAAATGCAGGCGGAAAAAAGTGGACTTGGTTGTACTGGCGGCGAGTCTAAAGGAATTATTGGGAAAAATTTTTCCAAATTTTGGAGGGGGGTTTAGGGAAAGAAATCAAGGGGAAGATGAGAAGAGGTTAGTAAAAGAAGAAGGGTTAAATTTTGGCTCCTTGGTTAAAATCCTGGTGGGAATTAAGATTAGTAGATAATGTTCTCCTTTTTGGGGCCATACAACCCTTGGGCTAAACTTCAGAAAATGCTAGAGAAAATTTTTCCCTAGGGAAAAAGTTATTTGGGGAAAATGGGGTTCAGGGAGAATGCGTAATTATTTAAGGGGGATGAAATGAAAGGGCGAAAAGGGTTTTTTAAAAAAGAAAGTCGAAAATGTCAAAGATCTAGGTGAGCTAGACTTTGCAGTTTGAAATGTCGTCAACAATTAGTTGAAAAATTGGTCATTGGAACGATTAGTTCTGACAATGGACAACAAATTGTGTCAGCTAATCCTGTTAGAGAAGACAATGATTTTCGGCTATTCTTGTGTGTTTGCGAAGCCGAAGGTTGGACGAAGATATGGCAGAAACCTTATGATTGGACGGCGTATGCCAACTGTTTCATTAACAAGGGAGAGTTTTGGTACCAAGCACCAATGGTTATATTTTGTGAGGCATATAGGGAAGTTCCTAGTGATATTGGGAGCTAAGTTTGGGTTGATATCATTTTTTCTGTTGGTTATTTTGGTGACTCGGATTTCGGAGCATCAAGTCTGTGATAGGATTGTACTGTTGCTTGGGGGCGCTCAAATTAGCTGTTTTACAACCCTCCTGATATTTCCAACCCACTTATTCCTGGAAGAGATGCCAAAGGGAAGGCCTCATATTCCTTTCATAGGAATACCAATTCAGACACCAGTATCTGTTCTCACCCTACCGGTGGTTCGGGTACCAACCGGGGAACAAAAGGGAAAATGGCGTTAGTCTACAACGTTTTCGTTTGCAAACCGAACTGCTTCCAAATTTTCCAAATTTGATTCAAATGCTTACAAAGGTCAGCACTGCCAGTCTACGAATTCAAGATTTACTACATGGTTTTTTTAGGTCTTTTTTGTGCAGAGGTGTAAGCAGAGTGTGCCAAGGTTGGGAAATTTTAGTATCTTAGATTACTTGGTGCCCAAAAATTAAAGGAATCCGGTGAGTAAGGAAATTTTTTAATAACTTTAAAGTTTTGGCATATATGTTTCAAAGGACAAGGGTTTTGTACACATTTATTTGGCTCAGTTTGGTTTAAAACCATTATAATTGGTAATTGATTTGGACTTTTACATAACCACTTATTTTTGGAATAGTAATATCTGTAACCCCTGCACTTAAACTTGAAGCTATGTTGTGCGTGTCTAATTCGCTTACTGGCAGTCCAAGATTTTTGCCCGGAAAAAAGTTAGTTTTGTCTAAATGGGAAGTAAAAATTTTAAAGTTCAAGGAGTTGGGTTTAATATCATTTGTCAGTCTTTTTCATTCGCTTATGGATTGAAGAAAGTTGCGTCGCTTTGCAGGAAAATCGTTATGGAAATTTATTGCGTCGTCGTACTGGTAGGCCACAAAAAGTTTTACCTTTGAACTCTGCCGGAAAATTTGGATGAACGTTTTTAAGCAATATGTCCAAAGGGGAGGAATGTTGTCAGAGGGGTCGTATTGGTTATAATGGACGTGTAATTTAATTGCTCACTATTTAGGGGTGCGGGCTAGTACAGGTTTGTATGTACGGCTGTTGGGTTGTTATGGGGAAAGGAGTATTGATTTTCCCAAAAAAAATAAGTATTTGTTAGGCCCCTTTTGTATTTCGATGGTGTTTGTTTTTTGGTTTTTAGTCGTGAGTAGTTTGTTTTTCCTAATTTTTTAAATAATTTGGGTAATTGTGTTAAGGGGTTAACCTGGAAAAAAGTTGTGATAGAGGATTTTTAGATTTAATCTTTTTTTTTGTTATTTCGCTTAATGGGGATTTGGTTTTGGTTTAAAATTAAAAATTCCCCCTAAGTAATGTGTACTTTATGTGTATAAACAGTAATAAAACATTAAAGTTCCTTTAATAAAAATTGAAAAATTGTCTAGAGGGGTGGGTAGTGCTTTACTAAAAAGTAGTTGATGCTCTTGTTCATAATGGGAGTTGGCGTTTCCTTTGGGTTGGATTAAGGGCCTTTATATTTGAGGGTTCTTTGTTATAGTTATATGATTTGTGTTGATGTTTGAGAAAAATTTTTATAAATAAATTTGAGGGGATGTTTTTTCTAGCCTTTTAGTCTTTTGTTTTATACCTCCAATCCCCTTTTCAATCCATTTTTCATTTTTAATCTTTGTTTTTGTTAAATTAATAGTTAAGAATAAAATTAGATTTCAGTTCTTTTTGAATATTTTAGAATCATTACCAATTTTGCCGAAGGTAATCACTTTTTTATTCATTATGATTATTGAATGATAATGGAGAATAATCAATTAGAAAAAACGAAAGTGGAAGTGGTGAAAAAGGTGGTATGACATAGAAGTGGAAAATGCTTGATAGATACAGAAATGTCTTAAAATAAGCATTAAAGAAAAATTAAGTTTGACCAAGTGTGAAGCAGATAATTAATTTAACAAAGGTGTAAAGAATGAATTATATGATTTACGAATCTTAAGTTAAAATATCTTAAACCATTACAATCATAATGTTACCTCAATCAATGACTTAAGACTTTTCCGAAATTTGGATTTGGTTGAAGCGTGTGGTTTAAAACCTGTGGTAAAATTTTTTTTTATTATGGTTGGAAAACTTTTTGGTTTCATTGTTTTTTATTGTTTTTATTTATTTTGGTAGTTTAGGTTTCTTGTTAATTTAAAATCGTTACGGATCTTTGGGGTGAATTTTTTGGTACTTTTAATGTGTGAGTGTCAAATTAAATTGTGTTTTGAAATAATTTTAATTTAGTTTCTAAGCAATCAAATTTCCCCACGGTACATGTACTTTATTGGAAATTTTGAATAACCTGGTTTCAATGGGGCTCAAGATACAATTATTTTTAGACCAAAATATTTTCGTTTTATTAAAAGTTTCCAAAAAACACAAAACACAAACACAACAACAACAAACAAAATTTACCACACAACAAACACAAACGGGCCCAAAAAACAACGCAAAATATTTTTCCGCCCGGGGGAAAAAAACCCTAAAAAAACAACAAAGAAAGGGGGAGAGCGAAGAGAGAAAGGGGGGGCGGACAGAAAAAACGGGTGGGAGAAAAAACGGGGTTTGGGGGAGATAAAAGGGAGACAGCAAAAGTCTTGGGGAAAAAAGGACAAGCTGGAAGGGGAAGAAAATTTAATTTTTAAAAGCCCAGAGGTGGGTAAAAGACAGAAAAAACTAAAAATTTAAAAACCCAGAGGGGGGTGAAGGAGAGGGAAAAAAAGGGATTTTCTAGGGTCGTTTTTCCCAGGGGACGACCACGAAAAAACCCAGCCCTGAAACTGGAGCCAGTAAAACCAAAGGGGGCTCACCATCAAGCATTTGCTGAAGAAGACTTTGAAGAGACTTTTCACAAAATTGGGGGTGTGGTGTGAAAGCGTGGGGGTGTGTGTAAAAAAAACCTGGCCGGGTTTAAGAATTTTCATTTTTTTTTAAAAGGGAAATTGGGAAAAAGTATTGATCTTTTAGGGGGTTTATTTGTTCATTTTGTGAAATTGGATTTTTTTTTGTTTGATTTTTTGGTAGCATGGGAAAATTGGGTTTCTTGTGCTCTTTTCGTGTTAGGAGAAAAAAGGGAATGCGTGCATCCCCTTCCCGGGGGAGAGAGGGGGAAATGTTTGGTGGGCGCTTGATTGTGCTATGCGTGTATGAGTGAAAAGAAAAAAAACCTTGGTGTTTTTAAACCCTGACCAAAAATTACATAAAACTTAGTGCACTTAAGCAATACCATCACGTTTTCCCCCCGTCCTGGGACAGTCACTTTTTATTAAAACAGTACTTTTCCCCGTTTTTATTACGCATTTCCCAAATTTCTAAAAAAATTATGTTATCATGCCCATAAAAGTTGACCCGGATGATTAAAAAAAAAAGAAAAAAAACCCCCAAAAAAAAAAAAAAAAAAAAACAAAAAACAAAAAAAAAAAAAGGGGAAAATGTTTAGTTTTCTTTTCAGCTGTTTTTAAATCATCAATAGTTTTCAGTATTTGAAATACAAATAAATTACAACGGCAACAAAATTTTTTTCCTCCCTTTTGGTTTGTTTTGTTTTGTTACATGCTGCTTTTAACCATTCATGTACAAAAAAAAGGGGGTTTTAAAAAATTAAAAAGGGTATGTTTGGTAAATTTTAAATTTAGAACTTAGTGTTTGAAACCACTTTTTACCGCCACAAAAAAAACCAAACGTACAATAAAAAAACAATACATGAAATGCCCACACCCACACACACACAACACACACACAAACACACACACCAACCACACTCACACACACACACAACACACACACACACACCCCACACCCTCAACACACCCACCACCACACCACCACACACCCCACACACACCCCACCCACACAAAACATTTACAAAGTATTAGAACTTTTTTAAAAACAACAGCAAAAATTTTTCTCTTTTAATATTTTTTTGTAAAACCAACTACAAGTGCTGCTTTACATTTTTCCCTTTTTTTGGTTTTTCTTTTGCTACTACTACTTTAATACTTCGTTCTCAGCTTTCAGGGGCCATTCCCTCGTTTTGGAACCCTTTAAAGTTTATTTAGTCGATGATGAAAAACCCAAAATTTTAAACCCTGGGAACCCCCGCAAAGGGTAAGACCTTTTGGGGCCGGAAAATTTCTGGGGAACTTAGCCAGTGTGTGGGTGTTCATATTATGTTCCCCAGCTCAAAAGGGGTTTCCCGGCACAAAAAATGTGCAAATCTTCTCAAACACAAGTGTCCACTTTTGAACGGAGGGGTCGCAAAACGGGCACTTTGTGCAGTTGCGGGCAAAAATTTTTTGCCCCAACTGGCATATCCTCGATTTGACAACAGGGTTTCCTTTCCAAAAAACCCATTGTGTCGAAAAAAATAAATGAGGCCGCAGATCGATTTTATCGTTTAAAGGAACGTTCAGGGCCAAATTCTAGAGAAAAACGTTTTAGAATTTTTCTATCAATAACGACACATTATTAAGGTTTAAATTTTCGAAAGCGGGGGTTTTGGCAGTTACTTAATGTTGGTTTTTTTAGGAAGGGGCAATTGATCGGTCTCAGTTTTTTCCAAACCCCTTGCAATTTTTGGGTTTAGTAGTTTCCCAAAATAAAACCAAAGAAAATGCTGAAAAAATGGGGGCATGGGTTTTGACGATTATTTAAATTTTTGTATCCACTGCAACAATTTTAAATGGTAGAGCCTTATTTGTCAAATTTTCGTTTTAAATGTTTCTGGGGATATTCAATTTAAGACGAAAAAATGTTTTTTGGGGGGTTTTTTAAAAAAGGGGTTTAAAGCTCGCTAAAAGGGTTAACTGAAAAAATTGTGATCATCTTTTGGGGGACCCAAAAAATTGGTTTTACCAAATTTTTAGACCCATTTGGGTTTAGCGTTTTGGCTGTAGCAGTTTTTCCCCAAAATTTTGGTTGGGTTTTCACACGACAACGCACACACACACTTACACACCAAAACCCCACACACCAAAACACACAAAACACCCACACACACAACCCCACAGAAAAAACCCTTTTTTACCGTACCGATTTTCTAAGTTTCTCCCCCTTGGGTGTACAAAAAGAGTCTTTAGTTAAAGAGCTCATCAGTTTCAAAAATCAAACTTTACAGAATTTGTTACCAGGAAAGCCAAACATTGGGTAATCCGCGTGCATTTAGGCCTACTTCAATTTTGGGGTTGGTTTTTTGTTGTTTTATGTTTTTTTTGGGGGGGTTTTAAAAAAAAGGCTTCACATCATTTCTTGCACTAATTTGTCATAAAAAAAAATCATTACAAAAATTTTTTTATTGACGACTTTACGGGCGGGGGGGGGACTTTTCGGGGGTAAAAGTCTTCCCGTGGGGTCGTCGGCGATTTTTGGGGGCCCGGGGACCGCACGGGCCCCGAAAAATCCATGCCCCCTATGGTCGCCGGCGCTTTATGGGTGGCCGACCAAAATTTGGGGACCCAAGGGGCCTTTTTTTTTTGGGTTTATGGTTCTGTTGGGGGGGGGGAGGGGGGGTTTTAGGGGTTTTTTTTTTTCTTTTTTTGAGAATTGGGTTTTTAAAGCTAAAGGGGGGGGGAATTTTGGGGGGGAGGGGCGGGGTTCCCCCCCCCCCCCCCCCCCCAAAGGGGGGGTTTTCTTTCTTTCCCCCCCCCCCCCCCCCCCCCCCCCTCTCTCTATTTCTCCTCTCTCTTCTTTTTTTCTCCTCCCTTTTTATGTTTTGGGCCCTTTTTTAGTCTGTTTTGTTTGTATGTTTTGTTGTCTGTTGTCTGTCTTCTTCTCTTTCCTTTTTCGTGCACTGTGTTTGTGTGTGTGTGTGTTTGTGTGTGTGTGGGGTGTGTGTGGGGTTTCGGGCGCGCCCTGCATGCGTTTTGTTTTTGTTAGTGGTGTGGTGTGTGTGTGTGGTTTTGTTGTGTGTGTGTGTGTTTTCAAAAGGGGTTTTTAAAATATAGTCCCTAAAGTTAAATACCAGTTCTTTGAGTACTGAGACTTATCCCATCCAGTGCAGTAGCGAAATCCGCGAGTACTTTGCTACTTCCCCGTAGGGGACTCTCTGCTGAGACCCCCCCTGAAACGTCCAAATCGGGGGGTCAGGGGAAAGGTTTGGGGAAATGTGGGGTTTTTGCTGGGTCGTGGATGCCGAAAAATCTCCTCTCCTTTCTTCCCCTCGCAAGGGGTATGCCCCGGGGGGCTTTCCTCATTTGGGGAAGGGGCGAGACCAAGGGATGGGGCAAAAAAAGGGGCCTCCTCCGTGTCGGGGGAGTGGTGACTCCTGCTTTTAAAGGGTTTCGCCTCCGTCCTGATGTTTTGGACGACAGCGACGTGAGGATATACCCCCCCATCGGGAAGAGGGTTTTGATAGGAAAAGGAAGCTTGTGGGAGAGGAGGGCTGCCAGGGGCAGGGAAAATCTGCGCAGGGGAGACTGCCAGGGCAAAGGGAAAGGGGGTTTTGGGAGAAAAAGGGAGACTGCCAGACAGGGGAAAAATTGCACAGAGAGGAGGGCTGCCAAAACAGGAAAAAATCTGCCCCAGAGAGGGAATGCCCGGGGCAGGAAGAAACGCAAAGGGGAGACTGCCCAGACAGGAAATCTGTGCAGGGGAGGAGAAATTTCCAAAAACAGGAAAAAATCTGCGAAGGGAAGGGGGCTTTTCCAGCAGGGGAAACCCCCTTTGTAAGGAAAAAAGGTGATCAAAATGAAGGGGGTTTTCAGCGGGGTTAGCCCCCCTTTTCGTGAGGAAGCAGCACAACGTAGGGAAGGGGTTTGGGAAAAATTTTTTTTCGCGGCCCCGCAATCTGTAAATCAGGGGTTAATCGAAAGGCAAATAATGGAGTTAGAGGCCCAAAATTAAAGCTTCCAGAGTTTTAAACCCAGTGAGGACATTTTGTTCTTGGAAACACTTTTACAAGGTAGCTAGTTCGTAGGAATTTTTCCGAGGAACATTTTAAAGGGCCCTGGGCTTTTTTTTGGAAATATCAGGTGCTGCCAGGGAGTGTGTGTTAAATCTGGGAAAGGAAGGGCGTCTTTTTGCAAAACATGCAGTTGGCTCTGCGTAAACGTTTTAAAACTTACCCCAGAAACGTACAGGAGGGGAAATTTCCCGATCCATGGAAGGGAAAAAAACGACGGACCCTTTGTGCAGTTTGGAGGGGTTTTGGTGCGGGAAAAAGCCCAGGCTATTGGCGTCAGTTGGCCAAACTGGGGCTTGAGGATCTGATCCTCAATGAAAAACTTACCAACACTGTGCCCCCGAGTTGGGGGATCCCTATTGGGAGGGCAGGCACCAAAGGATTTCGCGGCTGCCCCTTCGTTTCTGCTGGGGTGTTTGCTGAAGCCCGTAAAGGGTTTTTGGGCATGCCCAAGGGTACCCGGGCAGGAAGACCCTTTAAAGGAATTTGGGGGGAAATAAGGCTCCCATGAATGCTAGGGGGGGTCGAACAAAGGGAGGGGAGTTAAAACGGGGACCTCAGACCCCCATGTGTTTTCTTTGTGGTCATTTCCCGGGGGCCCCATAAGGAAGGATTTTCCCCGAAGCTGCCGGTTGTCATGGGACTTAATTGGTTTGGTGGTACGGAGTGTCCAGTGTTTCCCTTTTTGTTGTTGGTTCTTTCTTGGTCGATCCAC
>JAMYXO010007977.1:0-11406 GCA_033310375.1 Conus canariensis
TGCAATTGACCCTTTTTACATGCTTGGGTATTTTATGTCATTTTCATTGTGAGGGTCTGGGTGTTTTAAAGATGATAATACTTTTTCCACTACACCCTTTTTTCCCTTTTTTTTAGGGCAAATAAATCTCAAAAGAATTAATTCTTACAGCCCCGCAGCCTCCACTAAACTGTTTCAGCATAAGCAAAAAGGGATGGGGACTAATTACTTCACTTTAAAAATGTTTCCCCAAAATACCTACAAGGGGTGGAAAAACATCTGACTTCATTTTTAAATGTTTCAACATACCCCAAAAAGGGGTGGAATTCATTGCAAAGTAAACCTTTTTATGCACTGCATTTGGGGGCAAAAACCACCACCTATTATGATACGGACCACAAATGTTTTTAACTTGCGCACTTTTTGACTATTTCGAATTTCACGTAGCTTGTGATGACTTTCCCTTTTTGATTTTGAATCAACGGGTCACTGCCTTATCTCTTAAATCTTAATAACACAAACAGCAAACTACCACTCTTCTGTTTTTGTTTTTTTGTGAAAAATAAGTCTTTCAAAACACGGGAAAATGCTTCGCGTGCGTTTGTGTTTGAAAACACCCCTTTAAAAGCAACTCCCCATAATTCATAATATTTTTATCCTGTACAACGTTTTTGACAAAACAGCGTGAAAAACGGATGAGCCTGCAAAATCCTTCAACTCTGTCACTTTTTTCTGATTTTTCCTTCACTACTTCTCTCCACCATGGATAAGGGGGGCATAAGAAATAAACTTGTTCTTTAGATGGGATAATTCTTCAATTTCTTCTTCCTGCCCCTTTTGGGCAACACCAAAGGAACAAAAAAGTCTTTTTTTGGGGGCCCAAAAGAAAACACACGACCCAAATACATTGTAAAATGCTTTTTGCCAAATCGCCATAAATACAAAGTTGGATAATCTTTTCATCAATTAAACCTCTTTCATGCACTAAAAATATTTTTTAAAAGCTTCGGTTGTCCTCCTTATTGAAACTGCCCATGCTACTGCAAAGCTTCCCAAAATCACAATAACAAGAATAGAAATTTTTAAAAAATTCATACTGTTTTGTTGAATGAGTGGAATCAACACAGATATCTTATGTGAAAAGCGTTTCAATCATTTTCCTTTGAAATGCTTTTTGAATGCACATTGGGAATCATTCTGCTAGCAAAAAAAGTAATCCATTAAATCAATAAATCAGTCGAACTGGAAGGGACAAGGCCGGCGTAAAGGAGGGGAAAAGAGAAAAACAACGCCTCGCGGAAAAGATGCGATTTTTTACCAAACAAAGTTAGTAACCCCGCTGCACCCAGTTATCGGGCGTACATGTTCATGGAAGGTTTTCCCCCGTGGATGCAAAATTTTACCCAAAAGGGGTATTCCTCAAAAAAAAATGGCGGCGAAAAAATCATCAATAAACCCAATCAAAGGGGGTGTGGGGCCCCATTTACTGAAAGTCATTTTGCTGCACATTTCTTTCTGCTTTTTTTCTTTTTTCATTTCTTTTGGCCGACAGACATCCCTTTAGTTGTTTTCAACTGTGGCGAGACCCCAAAAAAAATTTCTGCATGGGGGGGGGGGAAGCAGGGGGGGCAAGGCCTTTTGTTCCATGTAGCTGAGCCCCTTTCTACCATTTTTTGCAAGCAAGATCTATTTGCCTTCCAAACCCTACTCCTATCACACAGAGAAGATCGTCCCTTCAACTTAAAAAAAGTTCTGTGGGTACTCACGGAGGGGAAGCGAATTTTTTCTGTAGGAATCCTTTTTCCAGGCCAGACTTCACCCCATCCTTGACAACGGACAAACTAAAAACCCCCTCCTCAGCTCATAATACATCTCCCCCTTTTTTTGATTCCCCCTGCTTTTAGCCAACGTCATGCACCCTTTCGCACACAGTACTGGTATGCATTTTTTCCGCCCACCGGGTGTGGTCCCTTTTGTTTGCCTCGGACAAAAATAGCAGCTCCACAGCCGAAACTATCGGTTGCTGTCTGCGGCGCCATCTTTGTGTGTGTTGTGTGTGTTGTGTGTGTGTGTGGTTTTTGTTTGTGTGTGTGTGTGTTGTTTTTTTGCGTCCGGCGTGCATGGGTGGTGTGTGGGCGCGCCATTTGTGTGTGCGTGTGTGTGGTGTTGTGTGTGTGTGTGTGTGGGTTTTGGGTGTTGTGTCTGTGGCTGCGTCTGTGTGTGCCTTTTTAAGATGTTCAGGGGCCCCTTTTAAACCGTTTTTTTTTTTTTTTTGTTTGTTTTTTTACAACAGGAAAAACAACAAAGCCATCAAAAAAGAGAGAGAGAGAAAAGACAGAGAGAGACAGAGAGAGGAGAGAGAGAAAGAGAGAGAGAGAGACAAAAGACAGAGAGAAGAGAGCTAACAAAGAAAACCATGGCAAGGAGAGAGAGAGAGGGGAGAGAGGGGGAGAGAGAAAAAAAGAGAGAAAAAGAGAGAGAGGGGAAAGGGGAGAGAGGAGAAAAAAATTGACAGAGTTTGCGTTTTTCAGAGAAGAGAGTCAAACAAGGCTACTGCGGGGGAGACTACCCTGCCGGGGGTTTGCGTGTCCCCTGCGGCAGAGCAAACACCTCAATTTAAATACCACCAAACCACACGAGGAAAGAGTGCAATACACAGTTTTTACTACACAAAAATCAACCCTCATTCATACTACCTATGGAAAGGGCCCTAAGTAAAAAGTGAGCATAGACTGAGACATAGAAGAGGGGACAAAGAAAAAAAGGTTTATTCAACAGAAACTATACAAAATTTGACAAAAAAAATCCCTCGTGAGTGCCCGGGAAAACCCAAAAGCCCAACCTAGGCAATTTTTAAAATCCCAAACCCTCCCCCCCCCCCCAAAAGAAGAGAAATAAAAAGAAACAAAATGAAATTAAAACCCCAAAAACCACACACACACACAAAACACACACCCAAAAACACACACACACCCCACCCACACAAAAGGGGAAAAAAAATGCAAAATTGGCAACTTCTTTACATGAAAACTATAATATTAAAATTATTAATATATAATATAATATATATATAAATATATATTGGATCTTCAAGAAAAAAACTCTGGCACCCGTGGGCTCAATTTTTTTTGATGTACAAGGAACACAATGACTCATCAACTTACGTAAAATAACAAAAGACTAATGGCGTTGTTTTGTTTACAAACAAGAACCCCTGCTGAAGAAGTTTTAGTACCGAAATTTTTTTGGATAACAGCAATTTGTTGTTTACCTCATTGTTTCATTATTATCTCTCTCTCTCATCTCTCTCTCCTCTCTCTCTCTCTCTCTAATATATATAATTTTTTTTTTTGTGTGTGTTGTGTGTGGGGTTTTTTTGGGGTTTTGTGGCGCGCGGGGTCCTTCCTAGGAACGTTTGACAGCAAAAAAACTAAATTATATAATAAAAAAAAAGTGAATTCTGTGGGCGGTTTTTGACGACTTTTGTATATTCCTTTAGATTTCCAAGACTTGCCCGGGGGTAGACGGGTTTCGGGGGGTGGTCCAGTGGATCCCACAGAGGGGGGGTGTAATCGGACTTGGAGTCAAGGGCGGGGGCAGAAGGTGTTTTCACGAAAGACCCAGATATTGGTGGGGGCACTGGCAGGGCGCTCCAGCTCCTCGTGCGACCTCCACAACGTTGTTCCGGGGAAAGGGTAGATGGAAAGAGAAACCCATGGCGCAGATCAATATCTTGTTTTGCCGCTCAACATCAAACTGTCTTTGTCATGAAAAGTGTTGGGCGTGGAAGGGCATAGCAGTAAAACAGTTAGTGGGAAGGGGTAACTGTCACTGTCAGTGTAAGTGTTGGGCGTGAAGGCAAGCAGTGAAACAGTTAGTGGGAAGAGGTAACGTCACTGTCAGGGGTAAGTTTTGGGCGTGGAAGGCAAGCAGTAAAAACAGCTAGTGGGAACGGTAACTGTCACGTCAGGGGTAAGGTTGGGCGGGAAGGCAAAGTAAAATTTTGGGAAAAAACCACATTTAAAAGGGGGAAGAGAAACTGTCCCCCCATGGGGGTTTTGGGCAAAATAGTAGTGAAACACTAGGGGGAAGAGGTAACGTCACTGTCATGTAATTTGGGCGGGGAAAGGGCATAGAGTGAAACAGCTAGTGGGGAAAGGTAACGCACGCAGGAAAAGAATGAAACAGCAGTGGGAAGAGGTAACTGCCACTGCAATGAAGTTTTGGGGCGGGGGAAGGAAATAGAAATGAAAAAAGTTTAGGGGAAGGGGGAAAACTGTCACGGGCTAGACTATCCAGAGTCAAAACTTTGAAAAAAAAAAAAAACGACAATTAAAACAAAAAGGTTACCTACCCACTTCTGGCTTTAACGATAGAGTACATCCCTCTCCTTTCACTACTTTTAACATCTCCCTATCTTTTTTTCAGCCAATCAAAATTAACCCCTTTTTTATAAAAGATTTTTCCCCAGGGCAAAACAAACATTTTTTCCTTTCCATACAAAGTAATTGTTGGGGGGTTCGTATTTCTTTTTTTTTTCTTTTTTTTTAAATTAGACAAAGAAACCCTGATTTAAATCAACAAAACACATTTCCCCCCCCCCCAAACAAAAAAAAACACCGAAGGGGAAAAAGGGGGGGCCACCAAAAAAACCAAAGTCAACCCCGCTTTGAACTACCAAGCAAAAAAAAAAAAATCCCCAAACAAAAAAAAGAAAAAAAAACAAAACAAAAAAAAAGAAAAAACAAAAAACAAAAAACAAAAAAAAAAAAAAAAAAAAAAAAAAAAAAAAGTTCCCCTTTAAAAAAACTCCAAAAACTTTAAACCTACAAATTCTTTTACTAACAATTGGGGGTTTCTAAAAAACCCCTTTAAAAATTTTGCACAAATAAAATTTGAAAAGTCGATGCCCAAAAAATAAATTTTCCTCAAAAACGGGGCAACGGAAGGGGGGAAAAGAAAAAAAACTTTTAACCCAAAACGGGTCGGGTATTTTGAAAAAATTTTTGGGCCCCATATTATTTAAAATAGGGAACCCTTTTAAAAGGGGAAAATTTTCATTTAATTTAAAAAAATTTAAAACCCAGTTCAAACAAAAGGGAAAAAAATTTCCCCCAAAAAAAAAAAAAAAAAACCCCGGTAGGGCCCAAAGGTTTTTGGGGTTTGGGAAAAAATATCCCCCCGGGGGAAAAAAGGGTGAAGCCCCATCCAGTGAGTCCCCCCGGGAAAAACCGTTGGGGGAAACCCAAGGAATAACAAAGGGGGAAAAAAAGCCCCCTCCCACCCATAAAGGGTGAAAGGGAAAATTTTCCCCCCCACCCCCCAAAAACACCCCCCCAACAAACCAAAAAAAACCCCAAAACCCCTCAAAAAAAACCCTCCCCCCCCCCCCCCCCCCCCCAAAAAAAAAAAACAACCCCAAAACCCACAAAAAAACCCCCCAAAACAAACCCCACACACACACACCCCCACCACAAAAAACCCCCCCCCCCTTTTTCCCCCAACACCCAAAACCCCCCCCCAAACCCCAAAAAAAACCCAAAAAAAAAAATCAAAACCCCCCTCCAAAAACCATAAAAAAATGGGAAACGAAGACAATAAAAAAACATTTAAAACCCTAAAGTTAGGCCCAAAGGGGAATGCCAGATAATTTGAAATTTTCAGGTGTGTTCTTTAAAGGCTTTCCGGTAATTTTTTAAAAAAATTAAAGTTTAAAAAAGGATATTAGAAGGAAGGAGGAAAAGGAAAAAGGAAAAAAGGGAAAAAAAATAAAGAAATTTTTAATTTTTTCCCCCTTAGGCTTCCCTGAATTTTTTTGGGGTTTTTTTAGTAATTTTTCCCAAAAAATATTAAAAATGGGGGAAAGGGAAAAGGAAAAAAAGAAAAAGGGGGAAAAGGGAGGGGAAAAGGGGGAAAGGAAAATTTTTTTAATCATGTTTGGGGCCTTTTTATTCAAGGGGTTAATGTTCTTTTTTTCAACAAAAAAACACCAATATCAAATTTTGTACCTCCTGAAAAAAAATTTTAATTTTTTAAAAAAAAAAAGGCCCAACCCCCCAAAAACCAACCACACAAACAACCAAACCCCAAAAAAAAAAAAAACAAAGAATGGGAAAAAAAAATCTTTAAAAATTAAATTTCCCTCCCAAAAAGATAAAACAACCCTTGAATTTTTTTCGCCCAAAAAATTTTTTTTAACAAAATTTTGTTTTTGGCTTTTTGGGGTTTTAATTTTTTTTTTTGGTTTGGGTTTGGGGTTTTGGTTTTTTGTTTTTTTCAAAACCTTACCTTTAGGTTTGGGGGGACCGCCCCTTTTTCCCAAAAAGGGGTTGGAATGCCCAAGGGAAAAACCCCCTGGGCAAAAATTTTTTATCCCCCCTTTCCCCAAACCCCCGGAAAAATGCGGGGGTCGTAAAAAGGTTTTATTTCAGATAATTTTTACAGTTTTTTTGTTTTTTGGGTTCTGCCTAGGTTACGGGGCCACCCCTTTTAAAAAATTAAAATCAAAGGAAAAATGGATACGGAAAAAAAATTTTTAATTATAGTCATTTTTTTTAATTTTTTTAAAACCCAAAACAAAAATTCCTATTTAAATAAACCAAAGAATTTGGCTTCCCCCAAAAAAATCTTGATCCGGCATATTCGAAAAAGTTTTCTGCATAAAAATTAATTTAAAAAAAAAAAAATAAGAAAAATTTTTTTGCAAAAAACGGAAAAAAAAAATTTGGTGAAAAATTTTTTTCCCCCGAAAAATAAACAAAAAAACCCGGGGGTCAATTTAAAAAAATTTTAAAAAATTGGGTTTTTATAAATTTTTTTCAAAAGGGGCCCATTAACATTCTTTGGAGCCAAAATGGGGAAAAGAAGGAAGTTATTTTTTTTAAATTTTTTTGTATTTAACCCAAAAAACATTTTTAAATATTTTCTTTAACCCCTTGTTTTTACTCAATTTATTAAAAAATTTGGGGGCCCCAAAAATCCCGCCCCTTTTTTTTTTTTTTTCCCCCCCCCCTCCCCAATTGGGTTTTACTCCTTAAAGTTTAATTTAAAACCTCAGTGGGGGTAACTTTGTTCCTTTTCTTTTTTTTTGGGTTTAATTCCGAAAATTTCCCCCTATCCAACCCCCCCCCTCCCCCCCCCCCTTTTTCCTATCCCTTTTTCCCCCTTTTTTTCGTTCCCCTTTTTTTTTTTTTTTTTTAAAAAAAAAAAAAAAAAAAAAAAAAAAAAAAAAAAAAAAAAAAAAAGTGAAAAAAACCCTGAGTTTTAAAACCCAAAATTTTCCCCCTGGGAAAATTTTCTTTTTCAATTTTTTTTTCATTAATTTTTTTTTTTTTTTAAAAATAATCAAAAAATAAACATCCCTTTCCCCTTTCCCTTTTCCCTTTTAAAACCCTTTTTCTAATTTTTAAAATTTTTCCCTCAACCCCCTAAATTTCCAATATTCCAGCTTCTTTTCCCAAACATTCCCCCCCAAAAACCCCCCGTGGGGGCCCCCCTCCCCATCCGCCGTCGAGCGTTTTTTTCGGGGGCCTTTTTTTCCCCCGGGGGCCAAAAAACCCCTTTTTCCCCCCAAAAATGGTAAATCCGGCGGGAAAAATATTTTTTGGTTTTTAGAATCCCTTTACCCCACGGTAAGGGCCCCCCCCCCTAAACATTTTAATTTAGGAAAAAAGGGGGGGGAAAAAAAAAGGTTTTTTTTTCAGGGGGGGGGTGTTTTTGCCCCGTCCTTTTCCCCCAAAGGGAAACCCCCATTCAATTTTTTTCCTTTTTTCTGTCACATTTCCCCCCAAACCAAAACCCCCCCCCCCCCCCCCCCCCCCCCCACCCAAACCCAAACCCCCCCCACCAAACCCTTTAAAAATGCGATTCTTAAAAGGAGATGTGAACACACCCCCCAGGGTTTAAAAAGGGCCCCTGGAAAAAATTTTTGGGTTGTCCATTTAAATTTGTTTGGAAATTTAAAAAAGTTTGGGAAACTGTTTTGTGGGGGTTTTTTTGTTTGGTTTGAGGGGGGGGAGAAAAAGGGTGGGGGGGTTTTTGAAATTTGTTCGGGGTTTTGGGAAAAGGAAAAAAAAGGGGGGGTTTTTTTTTTTTTAAAAACCCCCCCTTTCCCCTTTAAAAAAAAGGGGGGGTAAACCCTTGAAAAAAATAACTTTGGGGTTTTTCATTCCATTGGTTAAAAAAGGGGCCTTTTAATTTTTGGGGCTCTTCCGTTCAAGTTACTTTTTAAGGGTTTTTTGGAAAAATTTTTTTCCCTTGAAAATTTTTAAAAAAATTTTCAGAAATTAAAAATTTCATTTCAGTTTTTCATAATTTATTTATTTAAATTTATGGGGAAGCCTAAGAATTTGCTGAACAACAAAGGTTAATGTTTCCCCCCCCCCCCCCCAAAGAGATTCTCTCTCTAAAGTCATGCTGTGGTATAATTTCCTTTTTAAATTTACTTTATTCTTTGAGTATTTATGTGTTTTTAAAAAACATGCAATGTATTTTTTGTCCCCTTTTTTTTAGACCCCAAAATTTTTATTTTCAAGCGTGGGTTTTTTTGTTGGACGTATGTCCATGGGAGGAGGTGAATGGTTGACTTTGTGGAGGAGGTGGTGAATTAAGCCTGGGGTAAAATTCCTATTTTTGGGTTTATTTGTGGGCTTGACCTTACGGGGGGAACTCCTCATTACCCGTGGAAAGGACATCCAAAGTTCAGTGGTAGCGGCCGACGCCTAGCATAAAAAAACCAACAGTGGGCAATTCTTCCTCCAAGTAATGAAATAACGGTGCCCATAACCTAAACGAATCAAGCTTACGACATAAAAAAAAGGGTTGGGGGAAAGTGGTTTGTTCTGTGGTGGCTTTTTTCTGCTAGGGGGTTGGGGTGACGGAAAATGCATTTGTTAGAGTTATGGGGGTTGAAATTTTATTTCACCCTTTTGGGACGACTTAAAACCTATTTGTTCATTATTTTATTTTTTTAACTGTTTTGCTCCTTTCAAAATTTCCATGCTGCCAGTCTAGCTCGTATACAAATGTATATATGTGTAAATGTTGTGTGGCGCGCGCGCACACGCACTCTACGGGGGTTCGACGCCCCTTTTGAAACCTTGAAACCCCCTTGAATTCTAACGGAATTTCAAGCCCCATAAAAACCTTTGAAATCAAAATGTGTTCTGTTGACCGAACTTTCCTTGAAAACCTTTGAAAATCAACTAAGCTGCAGCTCCAAAAATCTTTGTGGCAGAAAAGAAAGGGGCAGTTTGGGTTTTCTGCGTTTTGTTAATAAAAAACTATTTAAAAAAAATTTTTTTAAAAAACATTGTCGCGATCCTGTATTTTTGCCCGGCGATTTTTACCAAGGGAGAAAATTTTGTAAACTTTTTTATGCATTACAAAAATTTCTCCCTTGGAAAAATCGCCGACAAATCCGGGATCGCGACGTTTTTTGTAAAAATTTTTGTTATAAAATATTTTTTTTTCATTAACCTAAAACGCAGAAAATTCAAACCGCCATTTCTTTTTTCAATTTTTTACGCAAGTATGACCTTTAAGGGGAGGTGGGCACGAAAATTTGACCTTTTTTCTTTCAGAAATCATATTTTTGGGTTTATTTTTTTTTTGGGCTCAGAAAGTCGTTGAAACCACGTGGTGTTCATTTTGCTATGTTCAAAAATTTTTTTTTAGAAAAAAAAGGTTTTATTTTGAAGGGGGTGTGTGTGAAAAATTGTTTTAACTTCTTTATTTTTGAACGCCGTTTTCTCAAACCGTTTTTTTCGACAACAGTTAAATGGGGCAAGGAGTATAATATTCGGATCCGGGCCCAGCTCCGGGAAATTTTTTTTCTTTTGATGAGAAATGATTTCTGATGCAATCATATTTTTTTTTATAAGTCAAAAAAAGCAACATCATTTGCTATTTCTATTGCAATAATTTAAAAGCATAAACACAAGCCGATGGCCCCCAATGGAAAAAAAATTAAAAAAAGCAGTTTTTTGAAAATTAAAATCCTTTTTTTTTAAATTTCATCTATAGCCAGCAAAAAAACCTTTGTAATTGATTACTAAAACTCACAAAAAAAAAAGTCATGTTTCAAGTGCCTAACAGTCTCATGAACAAATACACTCTTGTCATGACCTTTTTTTTTTTTTCATTTTTCATCATTTTTTTCCCCCCATTTGTGGGGCCCCCCCAAATCACACAAAGCTTTGAAATCCTGAATATGTTTTTTTTTTTTTTTTTTTTTTTTCAACATAACAAAAAAAAAAATGAAGTTTAAAAAAAAATGGTTTAAATTTTTTGACCCCCCCTCTTGCTTTAAAAAAAAAAAACCTCCTTTAAAAAACCCTTGAATTTGTTCTTGGATCTGAGGAAACCGTCATGCAGATAAAAGCATGTTTGCGACACTACGCACATTTTGAAGTCAAGTGACGATATTTCAGCTTGAACGGGTCGGCTTTTGTTGAGATCAGTTTGCAGAGAAAAAGAAATTTTTTCTATTTTCTCTTGATAAATCCCCATTTCTAAGAAACAACGCTAAAAATTTAAATTTTTTTCCCTACAACCTTCCGCCAATGTTTCTAAAATATAAGTGGCGTATTCAAAGTTTTTAGTTAGCACTCAAAAACTGTAGTACCAAAAATAAAAATACTGGTTTACAAAGCAGAAAAGTTTTTGTTTTTTTCGTGAACTTTGAAATTGAAAGGCGTACTATGACAAAGCAAAAAGAAAAAGCAGATTAAAAAAAATTAACCCACTCTCCCTCCCTTTTTTCCCCCCCCGCCCCCCCCTCCCCTTTCCCATTTCAAGCATAGAAAAACATGTTTTGAAAGGGGTTTTGATCCCACAAAAAGTCATTTGTGCGGGCATACCACTAGACACACTTTACTATACAGCGAGGGGAAAACTTTTTTTCACGAGCCCTAAATCCAGGTAGCTGGATCATGCACCCGAGTTGAAAGTTTTTTTTCAGTTCCACAGGGCAAGAAAAATTAATGTTGACGGGAAAAAATCTTGAAATTTTGGAAGGGAAAACCTGCATAATTTTCCCCTCTCTCTCTCCTCTCTCCTCTCCCTCTTCTCCCCTTCCGACCTCTTCTCTGTCTCGCAAACATCAAACATGCATGCAGCAAACGCATGCAACAACGCATACAAGCACCACACTACAAAAAAAATAATAATCTCGTGACAAATTTATCAGTTCTGGAGATTTTTGTTCAAATTATGAGTGAAACTTTCGATACCTAGGGGGTGAAAACATATTGAAGTAGTTTGGCTTTCTCACCAAAGGGGAAACTCTGGCATCCAGAAAAATAAGTTTGGAAGAGGGGAGAAAACACCACCAAAAAATGTCCCCCAAAGGGTTTTTAGGTTTCTTTTCTGGGTCCATGTATACCCAAATGGGGAAAGTTTTTTTTTGTATTTAACAGAACTGGTAAA
>JAMYXO010007978.1:7500-11405 GCA_033310375.1 Conus canariensis
GAGAGAGAGAGAGAGAGAGAGAGAGAGAGAGAGAGAGAGAGAGAGAGAGAGAGAGAGAGAGAGAGAGAGAGAGATGAAGGTGGGAGGGGAAGAAATCTGCACTGCAATCACAAAGTGAGGAGCCACCCCCCTCCCAGGGATGCCCAACACCTCTACCAGATGCTGCAGGCTGAGTGGCAGGCGCTTCCACTGAGGATCTTCACCAACCTGGTCAACTCGATGAGGACTCGCTGCGTCGAGTGCCAGAACAGCCATGGTGGTTACACGCATTACTGAGCTTTTGGGAGCATCAGTATGCCCTGTCTTTTGATTTCAATGACTTTGGGAAATCAAATTTGGATACGTACCCACTTTAATCAAATGTACACACCAAACGATTGCTCGAGATTGAAGGCAATTGTATATCGTTATCACTAAAGAATGGAATTAAATGTTGGCCAAACTTCAACGCATTGACTTTCTTATTTTGACAGTTATGAATGTTTGTGAAAGTGATCCTTAACTTTTTGTGTGTAGCTTATATATATATGAAACAAACAAACAAACAAACCACACACAGAGAGGATCTAGGGGCCGTAAATCGCGCCGGCTTGTAGACAAGGGGGGAAGGAGTGAGAGGGAGGTGTCATATGCTTGATGCGCGCTGTTTCAGGCGAGAGAATATCGTCATGCGCGCGCGCGCGCGCGCCGAATGTCGGTATGTGCGGTGGTTGTGGTTTTCACTGCATTGTCTCCGTCGTTCGTTGAAAGTGAATTTAAAAAAAAAAAAAAAAAAAAAAACGTGGTATTTTTATTCCGGTAATTATCCAGTCAAACCATAAGTTCGTATATATGAAAATTGATGAGGATTATAATAGGTTTTTGTTTATTCCTATTTTTCTTTTGATTGCAGAAGAAAATTATTTCGTATGCCCCTCTTTTCATATGAAGGATGGCTGTTGCGCCGAAGCGATAATGGGAGGGGGGATGGTGGTGTGCTTTGACCTCGAGTAGGGGGAAGAGGGAGTGTGAAGGTGGATATTGTAGTTGGAAAGAAAATGGTATATGGTTGTTTGTGTGAAGTTGGTGAATTATATGACATTGGTGGTTTGAATTGATGAATATTTGCGGTGTTATGCATTGATATATTTAATGCATTATGTTTTCTTTTTGTGATTATGATTGGAAGTTGGAATAGGTAGTTTTTAAATTTATTGTGTTATTTTTAAGTTAGTGCAGTGATTTGGTTGCAAGTTGAAATTGATTAGGCGTATGCCTAGTCACGTACAGCCCAGCAGGGGGGCGCCGTCCTGTCGCTCCGCTTTTGTTAGTATGTCTGGGTCTTCGTTACTATATATGGCCTCGCCGGTCATTTGTTTTCGATCGCTATCGGTTTTGGTGATACTGCGCTGTTTGAGTTCAGGGCAGTGACAGTGGTCATTCATTTTATTATTGGATTATGATACCATATCGGGGTTGACCCAATATTGTCTCTTATTCAGCAGCGGCGAGCGCTTCCGCTCTCTGGTGGTGTTGTTCTGGTTGAATCGTTTGGCATCCATTATATGCCGTTGAAGAAACAGTAATTCTTTATTCTTTACTCCGATCATCTGTTGTGTATTGAACTGTTAGGATCTACAGTTTCGTCATCCTTCCGGGGCAGGTGTTGGTGAGAAAGTGATGGGAGAGATATGGAGTATCGGTCAGAAATCTGCTAATGCATTTAAAACCACAGTGCCAGCTCTACACAGATGCCTACCACTGTAAACTACTGCATTCCACAATTGCACGCACAGAAATAGGTGCACAGTTCGCTCGCGCTCACGTACAGTCGCAAACACGTTCACATTTTGTTCTCTTACTTTTCTGTCTCTCATTGTTACGCACTAGGTCTGGGCCAGCACAACTTACCTGAAAGGTTTGAGTTATGAGGAAAGGCTAGAAAAGATGAAACTACCCAGCATGTCTTACAGAAGGATACGAGGAGATCTTATAGAAGTGTATAAGTATACACATGGACTGTACATGTTGGAAAACTCCTTGTTTGAGAAAGAGATTAGGACAATCACCAGGGGACATTGCTTTAAGCTGAAAGAAAAAATAACACAGGTGCACCACAAGTCTCCGACAGAACTTCTTCTCTCAACATGTGGTGATTTGGAACCGCCTTCCTTCAAGTGTTACTCAAGCACCTTCCTTGAACAGTTTGAAAAACAGACTGGACTGTGTCATGAAACAGGACATATATAGTTTAGATGTGCCTCCCACCTTCAGTTTCTGATCAAAACATAAGTAGTTTTCAGCAAAAAGTTATGGAAAGCTTTACTGGTCAAAACACCAGCAGAAGATTATACATTCGTTCTACAGAAAGATGTACAAATCAGAATCCAAAATATCATAAAAGGAAACAAATCGATTTTAACATAAATTTTTATTAGTTTCACAGAACAACCCTTCTGCAATATTTGGTTTAAAAAAATCTCGGCCTCAAACAGTTTTTTTTGCAATTTTTCATTGAACACAATGGCCTGAATCGAATGTTGTAATTTGCGTTACGCCACATTGCTAGCTTTAAAATTCAATGAACGCAAAACAGGAAACAAAATCCACCAATACTTTCCATTTTCAACTCCAGAAATGAATATCGCTTCATAGTATACTACGCCTGTTTGCTTTCTCTAAGCAAACTCGTCAAACTTTATATGAATTCAACAGCTAAAAGAAAAAAGCTTTTTTTTTCATCCACCAACTCCTCAAACAAAATCTCTTATTTAGCATAACAATAGGAAGGACAAAAATGTATAATGAAAAAGTGAAACTTAATCACTCCTTTCACTAAATTTCACCGAACAGTGTGATAATAAGTAGGTGAAAATTACTTCAAACCTCAAAAATAATTATAACGTAGATTACAAGCTCTTGTAACGTAGATTACAGTTTTTACACATTGCCAGAAACTTCCAAAAGACCAAACCTACCGGAATGAAACGAAGCAAAATGAAAGATTATGAACCTTAGTATTATTTTTTAGCTTCATAGCTGGTGATTTCAACAAAGGAAAGGAAACGTATATTACTTCTGATCACGTAGATTACTTCTGGTCAGTCTCTGTTACTTCCATGTTTATAAAAGAACTTAAACACTTTAATGTAAAAAAAAGTCTTTTATGGTAACACATATTAAGGAAACTCTCCCTTAAGTGGTGATTCAGTACGTGTGTATTGAACACAGACAAAGAAAAATGTGACTGCAAGATGCTGCTTAATCCTAGCCATCCAAATGATGGGAAACAGCCAAGTCACTGCACTTTTTAGAACAAATCCCTGATCAGATGCTGATCTTCCTGAAGCTGAAATGTCCGCCCAAATCGACCTGTTGCTTTTGGTTCTTGTATAATGCAGATGATGTCATCAAAGGACACCCACAATTCATCTTGGTGACGTGGCCACTTGTAGGAGTTCTCAACTTTTTTTTACTCTTTTCCATGAACTCAATATAGCACTCTCCTTCTTCCTCATCAATGTCCTTGACTTTCCCAACGTACCACTGCTTCTGATACACTGCTGCAACAAAGTCACCTTTGTCAGGATGAACGTCCAGGATTTCGGAATCAGGTAGCGCTGGGCCTTTGGGCTTTAGCCGATGTTCCTCCACAGCTGAGGTCGACAGTCCTGTAGAATCACAATGTGTCACTGGAGTATGGTCTTGTGTGTTCATTGCAGTCGATGGATGTTTTGATTGACTGAGCTTGGAAATTTTCTTCCACATGGTGCATTGAGTCCACTGACATTGACTGAGGTCCCCTGTCAGACAATTGTGACAACAGCAAGAGGTTGTTCTGGTCATGATGACGTTTCTCTCTACAGTGTAAACAGAGTGTACTTTCATAGTCCCTTTGCATGGGACTGTGTCTTTGGTCAGGGTTT
>JAMYXO010007979.1:0-7500 GCA_033310375.1 Conus canariensis
GTTTAACAAGAATTCCGTCCGTTCAAGCTGCGAGCGAACATATAAAACATTGTATTAGCCCAGTTGACTGTGATACAGAACTAATTACGCCCGGAGAAGGCAGTAAAGTTAGTTTTAAGAACTGGAAACGGTTGCAAACTAGTCCATATGTTGTTTACGCAGACTTCGAATCACTCATTGTTCCTTATGAAGGACCAACCCCACAGAAACTTCCTAAAACAGTCTTAATGAGTAATCATCAGATTTGCTCATTTGCCTTCATCATTGTTAGGTCGGATGGCGCCCATTCAAAGCCAGAATTATACAGAGGACCAAATGCTGCAAAATACTTCTTAAAACGCATGCAGCAAGTGCGTAATGCCTGTTCTAATAATCTGAATTTATCTGAAATCATAATGACGCCTGAAGACCAACAACAGTATGACTCAGCCACTCACTGTTGGATTTGTGGGGCGGCCTTGGTTGCCACCGCAGAGAATCCAACAGTAAGAGACCATGATCACATTAGTGGAAAGTTTAGAGGAGCAGCACATAACAAATGCAATCTTCAACTAAAGTTTGAACCAAAGACATGGAAGCTGCCTATATTCTTTCACAACTTGCGAGGTTACGACTCTCACCTTATAATGCAAGCAGTAACCAGTGACTTCAGGGTGTCATGCATTGCACAGTCATCAGAAAAGTACATGTGTTTCACTTTAAATAACATGTCTTTCTACGACTCTATGCAACACATGATGGGTTCATTAGAGTCACTGGCTATGTCCTTAAAGTCCTGCCCAATAACAGAAGAATATTTTGACCCAACTCTTGTTAGAAAGGGCGTTTACCCTTATGAGTACATGAACAGTTGGGAAAGGTTTGATAACCCAGCCCTTCCGCCTAAAGGCGCGTTCTTTTCTAGTCTCAGAGGAAAGGACATCAGTGACTGCGATTACCAGCATGCTCAAGATGCGTGGCAGAAGTTAGAGTGTAAAACGATGGGAGACTATCATGATTCCTATTTAATGGCGGATACCTGTTTGTTGGCGGACGTCTTTGAAAATTATAGGAAGACCTGCATGAAACATTACAGCCTGGATCCTGCGCATTATATTTCTGCGCCCGGGATGAGCTGGGACGCTTTCTTAAAATTTACTGGAGTACAAATTGATTTATTGTCTAACCTGCCAATGCTTCAGATGATTGAAAACGGATTGCGTGGGGGAATCAGTATGGCGTCGCACCATTACTGTAAAGCAAACAACAAATACTTGGACAACTATGATCCAAGTAAAAGGTCTAACTATCTCATGTATTTAGATGCAAACAATCTGTATTGATGGGCAATGGCGCAATCACTTCCATTACGCAACTTTAAAATGTACACAGGACTCAAAGACATTCAAAAGTTTTTAAAATGGCTACCTACTCTAGAAGCTGATCGTAAAAGAGGTCTCATTCTAGAAGTTGATTTAGAATATCCTCATGAACTTCATGATTACCATAATGACTATCCATTAGCGGCAGAAAGTCTAAAAGTGTCAATGACAGAACCACCTAAACTTGTGCCTAATCTTTGTGACAAAAAAAATTATGTCTGTCATTACAGACTTCTTCAATTTTATTTAAGACATGGTTTGAAGTTGACAGCTGTTCATCGTATAATTGCTTTTGATCAAGAACAGTTCATGAAACCATACATAATGAAGAACACTGATCTCAGAACTAAATCCACAGATGCTTCAGAAAAAGACTTTTTCAAGTTGATGAACAACAGCTGTTTTGGAAAGACTATGGAAAATCCGCACAAGCGTAAAGATGTTAGATTGGTCACCAGAGAAAACGTTGCAATTAAGTTGACTTCAAAACCAAATTATCAGGACTTCAGAAGATTTCATGATCAGCTTTTTGGCATAATGATGAAAAAAAAGAAAGTCAAATTGGATAAGCCCGTTTTTATTGGGTTTACTGTTTTAGAGCTGTCGAAGCTTTTGATGTTAGAATTTCTTTACGACTACTTTAAACCCTTGTATCCAGAGTCCAGAGTTCTGTACACAGATACAGATTCCTTTGTAATCGACATCCCTACTGAAGATTTTTACAAAGACATGGAATTAGAAGTAGCTAAAGGGCATGCGGGATGGTACGACACATCTGATTACCCTAAAGATTCGCCTTTGCATTCAGATATTAACAAGAAGGTTTTAGGTAAGATGAAGGATGAATTATCTGGTGGTGTGATCAAGGAGTTTGTTGGTTTGAGGTCGAAAATGTACAGTCTTTCAAGCCAAAAAAAAGTTGTTAAAAAAGCAAAGGGAATATCTCGCAGTGTTGTGCAGTCAAGCATATCCCATGACAACTATAAAAAAGCATTGTTTGACAATAAGACTTTTCATCATGACAACGTAAAACTACGATCTAATCTACATGAGATCAACACAACTGTTGTAACAAAGAAGTCATTAGATAGAACAAACACAAAACGTGTGTTTGTTAATCCAGAGTTTTCATATGCAATTGGGCACTGGAGAATAGTATAATCATATGTCTTCATGGAGTTTCTGTTTGGTCAAGTGTTAACAGAAGCTCAACTATATCATTATCCAGTATAGCCAAATCATTATTATTCTCATTCATTACTGCTAAATGTGCTTCAATTTTTTTTATCATTTCAAGATTTTGATTTTTCCATATCAAAATATCAGAATCTAGGGATTGGGGTAGTAAGCGATTGTCTGGCTGTTTTAGCATAAGATTGTCAATGTTCTTAAATATTTTTTTGATAATAATATTATAAGCAGATAATTGACGTATTAATTTTGAAAACTCTTTTTTCTTTTGAGCTTCCATTTTAAACTCAAATGTATTTGCCTAAATTAACTAAGCGACTGGAACTGTGTCTGGCGGGATTATCTGCAGTTCTTCCTTCACAAAAGATCTTCGGGGGGCTGGTCGTTTTGTTGTGTCAGTTTCTCGTAAATAATACACGGGCGGATTCATTTTCACAATTTTTTTTATCTCATATGGATCAACACTCCAAACTGGATCTGTTGCCCTGATGCGAGTGTCCCCTTCTGCTTCTCCGGCGAATAAAGGTACCTTACTTTCAAACCAAATGGTAATAGTTTGCTTGATGAAGACTCTCCTTCAACAACATTTATTGTTTGTTTTCTGATTGCTTGTACTGGTTTTAAACCTTTAAATTCTTCATTATTCATTGCGCGCAAAACTGAGGGCAGTCTTCTAACCCATTCTGTGTTGCGAGAATTGTCAATCAGCTCTCTGTGATACTGGTAGGAGAAAAGTCTTTCAGATAACTGTTTGTTAAAGTTTTCAACCAAACCCTGTGATCTGTGAACACCCGGAATGCTCTTTTAATGGTAACTCTATGTTTTAACAATAATTGATTCACTTGACCTTTAAATTCTTTTCCATCATCGACTTGAATCATGCGAGGATAAGTTAAGGGCCCTCGTTGATATATCAGTTGTATAGCGACAGCAACAGCAGAAGCACTCTTTTGTGTTAATGGTTCCGCATCTTTGTATCTTGAAGCTATGTCAATGACTGTAAGTGCGTACTTAAATCTTTTTCGTCTAATCGTATCATGGGGTAAATATAGAAGATCCATTTGATGGGTGTCGTTTGGAGTTATATTCACAAAGTGTGGTCTCTGTATTTGTTTAGGCGCTGGTAGATAAATTTGCCAAATCGCTTGTTTAGATAACCATTCTTTTGCTGTTTGTTCACTGACTCCCGCTGCTTGGCTAAGCTTTTTAAT
This sequence comes from Conus canariensis, assembly GCA_033310375.1. Classification (NCBI taxonomy): domain Eukaryota; kingdom Metazoa; phylum Mollusca; class Gastropoda; order Neogastropoda; family Conidae; genus Conus; species Conus canariensis. The sequence continues at coordinate 3,764 of JAMYXO010007979.1, forward strand.
TGCTGTTATTCCCTTCCAATATCCTTTTGGAGAATAATAGATTTTGTACATTTTTATTCAGCCAATACTTTGTGCAACAAAATACACAGCGGTCATGCCAAAGGCAATAAACAATATTTCTTGCATCTTTTGTTTTTCTGATGGTTGATAAAAGTCGCTAAATTTTGGTGGGGGCAATGTTTCAACTTGTTTACCTGTTACTAGAAAATATTCTTTTATTGCCTGGTCAACATCTTTAAATGTGTAAGCTGCATGTCCCTGTTGTTTAAGTCTGTCGTTAATAAAATCTAACTGCTCCATTCTTTGCTTTTCATAGGTGTCTTGTGCAGCAGCTAGTTGCTCCATAGCTTTGTTATGTCTTTTTCTCTCGCCGTCATCCCGTAGTTACTAAATGCGTAATTACTTCCGCTAAAAGCAAGCGCATTAACCACAGCGCCACCAATCATCATTACGAGTGAAGCCATTTTTATAAATGTATTTTTTTAATTTTACATATTGATACTGTCTGGAATTATTCCTTGCTTAACTAGAAAATCTTTCGTAGCAAATGAAGCTGTAATAACAGCAATCAGCTTTGCTGAGTCTTCAAAGTCTAGTTTGCCAAGATCTGCTGGTTTTATTTTTAACAGGCTTTTACCAAGCATTGTGTATCCTACACTTAGGCCTCCAATAACAGCAGAATGGTATACAAGGTTAGTAATAGTTTTTTCGGTGCTCATTTTTAAAAAATAAAATAATATTTATTCATTAATAAAACATGAACTGCGATGATTTACTTCCTGAACTTACAAATGATCAAGTTGATGACCAAGCTATTATGCGCCAAAAGGAAAGGCTGTATTCTTTAGCAGCATGTGGAAAAACAAAACAGTACCTTGGAAATGAATTCAGCATAGAACAGATTCAACAAATGTCGCCACAAGACATTGTAAAGTATCACAACAGGTATGAAGCGCAACTGGGGTCAAGAATGGTAAAAAGTGTTGGGCAAACGGTTCTTAGTTTGTACACTAAACTAGTTAGTAGATTTGCTCCCATTGATTCTGAACAAGATTTTATGTATGATTTAACGCAGGATCCAGTTTTAACAAAGTCATTAGAGTCTCTAGGATGTGATCTATATTACAGATTTGGAACATATTGTCGCCATTAATCATGGGATTAATTACTTTTAATCATATAGATTTTGTTTCCCTTCAAAATGACCGAGCCAGAAAATCAGCAGAAAACATTGATGGACAAAGTGACCAGTAAAAAGCCTCCTCATCCTGGGCGTGTTGCAGCAGGAAAAAAATTAGCAGAGTGGAACAAACAAAAAAAATTAATGTTGCAATCACAGAATATAACTCATAATGAAAACATAACACCGCCAACAGTTGTTTCAATGCCAGCTGTAAATACACAAGTTGATTCAAGACCTACAACACCAAAGTCGACATGGATTATTTGGATTAAAAGAGTTAGCATTTTTGGCGTCATTGCTGTTGGTGGGGGTGGTTATTACGTTTATAAAACATATAAACAACGCCAGCAAAAACCAAAGCAGTCAAAAAAATCACAGCCACTAAATACAGAAGCCAAACAAAAAAGCATGCCAGAACCGCCAACAACAAAAGATCATTTTGATCCATTTCAGATGGAATAATATTTCAAGAACTTAATAAATAATTATAAGTGACTTGAATAAGAACTTAATAACGACTTGATGACGACTTGATAAAACTTAAATAAGAACTTAATGACGACTTGATAAGAACTTAATGACGACTTGATAAGAACTTAATGACGACTTGATGACAACTTGTTAAGAACTTGAATAAGTACTTGAATAAGAACTTGTTAAGAACTTGATGTTGACTTGTTAAGAACTTGAATAAAAACTTGTTAAGAACTTAAATAAGAACGTGATGCCAACTTGAATAAGAACCTAGAACGACTTAATGACGATTTTTTTTCACAATTAATTGTTACATTCTTTTCCGGGGAGACAACTCCCTTCTGCCTTTATGTAGTATCTAGGTCAGACATGTCTGGCCACGGCTTACTCAACTGCACAATAGCCGAGTCGAAGCGCCGCACTGTTTCCGGGTTCGTGTCAAGTTACACATAACGGATGTAAGGGCGTTGTTTACTGCAGGCCGCCCACGCGGCATTGTATAAATTTAGCCGGCTAAATTCCCCACCGGCGTCGTTTAGTACAGGCGTTAGACGTCATTGTATAAATTTAGGCGGCTAAATTCCCCACCTCAAAATAATCTTTTCCCAATTTTATGTATTAAAAGCAGCATTTTTATATTTAAATCTAAAAGCATTTAAAACAAATATTTATTAAAAAGTAGTGACTAAAAAGTAAGGTAAGATGCACTTTGTTATTTAGCTTTTGGTGTTGTTTTAACAACTTTAAAAACAACTTTACTCTAGGCAAATAAAAACAACTTTACAAGTAGACACCATGTAATTGTAAGCGTTTGTTTGTGTACAGTATATATATAAATCTTGAAGTTAACAACATTGGGGATATGCCTGCAGTAGTTTTAAATACTTGGTTGTCATGGCATTGAAAAGTCTAAATTTGCCCTCTTCCCTGCCCTCAAGTGATCCTTCCTACTTTCGTATTGGGTCACTGGCGCGGCTATAAACGCCCGTAAACCCAGAATATGGTCACTGGCGCGGCTATAAACGCCCGTAAACCTAAAATGGTCGCCCTGGTGCGGCTATGGGAAGGACCACTAAAATGGGGGTGAGGGGATTGCCCAAATTAGACAAATAGAAAGCAGGCAAACAAGTATAAAAGTATACTACTGTTGGAGGCATATTCCCAAAACCCTTCACATCTGGCCGTGTTATATGTGACCCTCTGGGTCTGGCTTGGGGCCCTAGGGCGCCATAGGGTCTCAAGTGAGATCCAGAGGTGATCAGTAATGCGGCCAGATGTGAAGAGTTTTGCAGAAATTTATTTCACATTTGATGAATGTATGCAGGAAAATGATGTTATTGATCAAGAAAAAACTTAAGTCTCAAAAGTTTTCTAAATTAGTGTTAAAAACAGATAATCCTACACATTATGTATGTTTGTAAAGTGTTTACTATTAGAGAACTATAAAATAGGCATTCTGGGTAAGCCGGCGGAGCAACAGCGAAACCGGCTTTAGCCGGTTGGAGCTGGCGGAGGTGGGTGAGCCAGAATGCCTATTTTATAGTTCTCTCAAAGATCATGTAAATAAACTCCAAAGTTGAGGGAACGAAGCTCTTGCTAAGGAAGCAGGTACAAAAGAAAACCTTTCCTCGGTAGGGATTTTTTTTTTTTCAACACTGACATCAGAATTGCATACTTTTTTTTATAATTTTTTTTTTTATAAGTGACATTTGAACATAAACCAAAAAGATTACTCCTGCACAAAACCACATTGTGGTTTGTGACTTCCCGTGAATAATCAAGAAATTCAAAAGAGGGACTGAGACTGGAGAGGCGTAGGAAGCCTGACAGCAGACAGATAACTAATATTTGATAAACGTATCACTTACTAGATGCAAGAAAGCTCAGCCTGGTCCGAGCTACTCGGAGAGCACTGACAAAGTCACCCACAGCACCAACAACCGCATCCATCGTAGAGAAAGTCGCATCCAAAAGCACCGCCAAAACGTCAAACAGGCAAAAGGCCCCCTCGGTTCCGGGTCAGTCTTATTCCCACCAATGTAACAATTAACTGTGTTCACTCCAGTCTTTTTTCTTTTTC